>WYDI02008166.1:0-40365 GCA_009867235.2 Psittacus erithacus | reverse complement strand
GGGCGGTTGTTGGGGGGGGGTGGGGGCGTTCGGTGGTGCGTGTTGGTGGGGGTGTTTCCAGCTGCTTGCCAAAGACAGCTTTTGAACTTAGTGATAATCAAGACACGCTTTTTAAAAAATGATTGTGAAGTTCTGGCTTCAGTACTGCAGTAAATTTCAGCAAGAGTTCTTATAACAAATGTTCCTTAACCTTTGTGAGATATGAACTGCAGGCTTAAATTTGCATTTTGAATTGGTGGTAAAAAAATATGAAAAAGCTCTCTTTTCATAAATTCAGATGTGGAAAGTAATGAGTGTTGAGTCAAATCTCCTTATCGTGAACAGCAAACTAAACCAGCATGAAAAGAAGTGGAACAGAAAGCTAAACATGCATTTCTTTGTTTGCAACACTTCTGCTCCACTTTTAACCCATGTCCCATTTTTATTGTTACTATTTGCAATGCTTTCTTAAATAAGGACATTGAAATCATAAGGATCTTCTAAAACTGGTCTCTGTAAGTTATTTCACAAGTGAAATATGCAGTGACATTTTACTAACTGCGTTCTTACTAGACTTTCCATAGTTACACAAAAGAAAAACATAAATGAGCTTTCCTAATTGATATGGACATGTCTGTAGTATGGTGCCATGGCACTTTTATGCAAGTATCAAATCACCCTAACTTATGTGGAGAAGTAAAGAATGGGGCTACCTTCTTAGCCTGGTATGAAACTAGACCAGTGTAACCAGGCTAAATAACATTGAGATTTAGCAGAGATTTTATCCAGTAAGTTACCATTCTGTTGGCATCCAGACATCTGGAAGGTCAGGTTGAAAATGATTGCTATTATTAAATACTCAATCAGAGTTCTTGCAGTCAAATGCTCTCAGGGTAGATGACAAGAAAAGACAGTGTGTTTGGTGGTTAGCCTGTTATTAAATAGGCAACCATTATTAACAGGTCAAATACTGCTGTTCTGCATTACAGGTGTAATTAGCATGATTTTTTTTTCTCTTTCATAATAGTTGCAAGCTAAATGTACTGATCTGCAGGCAAAATGCATTGAAGCAAAAAAGACATTAACAGAGGTAATCTTTCATTGTTTTTCTGTGTACTGATTCTAGCTGAATTATTTTTGAGAAGCTTTATGTGTTGAGGGATGTATTAAATAGAGAAGACTTTTGACAAATCTAAGTACCATGAATCATTTCATGTCTAGAAGTGTACTTCAATTTATTGTTAATTGCAACCCTTAGGTTAAGAGTTACAGTGAAAAGCTGGACAAGGAATTGGCAGCCTTGGAAACAATAGAATCCCAAGCAGATTCTAGGTAAGTTACTTCCTTTGTGACCTTTGAAATTCTGAAAATTGGTGGTTTGAAAATTAATCATTCAATGTTTCTTGCTTTGTCAACCTAAAAAAATAACTACAATTTAGAAATTAAATAGTTTCCAGCTTATTTTCCAAAGACAGTAACGTATTACCGCAGTATTCAGTTGGAATGAAAAGCGTTGATCTGTAGTTGAAAATAATTGTAGATGTTTAAAGCAGAAGAACCGTAGACACAGTTGATAAATCAGGAAGGCCTCATCTACTTATTTTTTTCATATTTGAAGGCTTCATCTCACATACACTAAGCAGGTGTCACTCTCAAAACTTCCATAGTAATGAGGCCAGAACACAGCAAAACCATCAAAATACTCAATGTAATACTACATTTTTATTTTGACCTTGATTTATCAGTGGTGATATTTGGGTTTTTAATTTGCATAGGCTTTATTGGAAATCTGTTTAGAACTAAGCTTGTTCTAATGCCTTTTAGTTTGCCATCTATTTAAATTAGAAACTGAAAATCTAATGTGGTTTACTGGATCTTCAAATTTAGCATATTACAGAGTCTGCGAGCACTGGTGGCCATGAATGAAAACCTAAAAAGCCAGGAGCAAGAGTTCAAAGCACATTGTAGGGTAAGTTTTAGTTTCTTAAGTAAGAATTCATTTAAAACTTTGTAAATAAGCATTATACTTCTTCCTGATTTATTGCTTGTTGTGTCCCTGTCTGTCATCTGTCCATGTCCCCTTACCCCGCTTACTGGTAGTTCTAGGTTTATACTGAATTCTGCCACCAGCTTGATTTGCAGCAGATCTATGAACAGTTGCCTAGTTCTGCAGTATAACATATCTTCAACAAGGCTGATGTCCAAGAAGGATGGAACCAGATTAACTAGGATTTATCCCCTGCCCTGAGGCAGGGAGGTGTAAGGAAGGGTGCTAAGGCATCTGTGTTAGTGTGGCCTTCAATGTTCTGCTGTGCCTGGATTTTTTAATACGGGACAGTTCATAGATATAGAATATATCAGCCATATACTGGTCACAGCTGTGGCTTTTCTTGTTCCCATTTACCATCCTGCTGAGAGCAACTTGGGGTGGGTTGGCAGGGAGCATTAAAATCTTAAGTTTGGGGCTGGGCTGTGCTAAATACCCAGCTGTGCTATTCACACCTGAAACAGTTTGCCTTTTCTTGGATAATGCAGCCAACAGTGACCTGAGGAGAGGTAGACTGCCAAAGAGGAGGGCTTCATGAAGGCCCCAAGCTTTGGAGCAACCCACCAAAAGAGACCAGACTGAGATGAAGCTATTGCAGTTTTCAGAGCACATTTCAGTTTTACCACTTAATTGCTATGTTTTGCTGCCCTGTTTACTGCTGTGTTTATGGACTGCCTGTGGAAACATGCTCAGAGGGAAGTGTTTTCATTTTCGTCTATTTGGACAGTAGTGGGTGGGATTCAATTGAACGCAAAGAAGTAAAAAGAAATAGTGTCCAGAGGCATAGGCTGATCATAGGAACCTTATTTTCCCATACATACTGCTTTAAAAAGTACTAAAAGATTGTAATGGAAACTGCAAGTTTGTAATGGAAACCTGCAAATAACTTTAGGTTCATTCATTTTTTACTAATGCCGTATGTTGCAGTCCCATGTCATGCTGATGCTACCATAATATTTCTTTGCTTCCACAGTTCGTTTTTCCATGTCACTCATTAGTTGTCTTACTTGCAAATATACTAGATCCACTTAAGAAATAAATCTCTTCCTGTGTTTGATGAAAGCAGACAGTTTTATATGAGTAATAATGGACACCTTACACTTAAGCAAGGAATGCTGTTTAATCTTAAATTCAAATATAAAGTACATGTCAGCTCCTTAGAGGTACATATTGTCAAGCTTCGTGCTCTCCCCTGTTAAGATAGGTCTTATTAAAAGCAACTTTTTTTTTTTTTCCTTGTTTTGAAGGAAGAAATGGAGAGACTTCAACAAAGTATTGAGAATTTGAAAGCTGAGGCAGTGGAAAATGGGGAGGAACAGGTAATAACAAATGTTTAAGTTTTTACTTTCAGTTTGTGCTGTAAAAAGTTGATTCAGGCCCTGCTTACTTTCAGGGCATTCTTGTAAGCATTAAAAGTATCTGTTGCATTCTCTGAAAAATTCTGTTCCCCCTCCTCACTAGTAAAGCCACAGTTGAGGCTAATAATCATAGAAATACAGTAGATGGAAAATAGCTGTAGTATTTTTCATTCTTCTTACAGAGTCCATGGGCTGACTGATGCTTTTGTGTCTTTAACTTCTTTATGGTACCCGATAAGAAAATCTCTGGATATTGTGTTAAGAGCAGTGCATATCTTTGACAAAAGCAGGTCTTCCTCAGCATGCATGTTTATTTTGGTTGTTTTTTTTTTCTTTTTTTTCTTTAAATGTGGATTTGTTTGAAAGATGAAAGCACAAGTTTTCAGTGGCTCAATACATGGCATCCCATGAGTAACTGTCAGAAATTAGGCTAACACAAGTGCATCCAGCCTGATGCCAACAAATAATGCACAGAAAAGGAAAAGCTAGAATGGCTAGTATTTTCAGCATATAAGCATTTGATATATTAATGCCTCTGAGATGAGGTAGGTTACAGGTAATTCACGCTGTTCTTCTGAACACAGTATAAAAAAATTATAATGTAAACCTAAATCTTAAAGATAATCTTTTTCTTGCTTAAAAATTTAAGTCCACAATCCAGGAAATCTACAATACATGTCAGAGGGTTTATATTATGTACTGGACCATGTTTGTCTTTGTCCTTAACTCCCCTACTGAATCAGAGTATAAACATTCAGACAAGGAGTATGGGCAATCTTCCGATATATATCTTAAAGTGTGACTGTTGTAAAACAGTGGAAAAACTATTGACAGACCTTAGCAACTAAAACATCAAAGGCTTAAAAGCCAGCAAAATGCATTTGTTTACAGTAAAAGATGTCAGGTTTTTAATGCAGACTATGAATCATTGTTTAAAAAAAAAATGAGCAAATGGTGGTGTTATTGTGAGAGCCATTAAATGGGAAGTAGATAGATACAGAAAATAAACCTAATCTGCGTGTTTTTGCACTGCAGCTCTCATGCTACAGTAATTCACAGTTGTTTTGGGTTCTTAAATTCTAGGAGCCAAATAAGATTATAGAACAGCAGTATAAAACTGAGAAAGATAAGCTTCAAAAGATCCGTCTGTTACTGGTGAGTAACTTCATAAATTTACTTGTACAAAAATTATTGGCATTTTCTTACCTTGTAACTTCTAATACTACTTTTTGTTGGGGTTTTTCTGGGTTTTTTTAAATTTTTCGTTCACAAATGAGTTACAAAAGAAATTCAGCCTCAGCCAAAGCTTTTTTTAATTAATTATTTAGTAACAAAATATTGCTGGGGGGCTTCATCCTTTTTAAGAAGAGAACAAGAAGAGGCTTTGTTTTCTCCCTTCCTAACTTTCTATTCAGGCAAGAAGAAACAGAGAAATAGCCATTTTGCAGCGCAAGATTGATGAAGTACCCAGCCGAGCTGAGCTAACACAGTATCAGAAGAGATTTATTGAACTTTACAGTCAGGGTATGTATATCAAGCAGGAACATCCTGCTGAAGGCTAAAGCCCTGAAAGGAGGGCAATTGCATTTTTAAGCATATAGCATATAACAACCGCACTTACTAATTTTGTGATCTCTTAAGGACCTTTTGGTATTCATGTTATACACCCTATTTTCAAGGTTTTGTAAACTGGCTAGAAGAACTTTGTTGAGCGTGAAACTTGATGCACAGGATCTCTTCAGTAAATTTTGTCTGCAACAGGTTCGGTCATTTTGGATAATGTGTTTTTAAAAAGTCCTTAATTCACTGTGTACAAATGAGGTTGCAGTACATTTGAGGTGTGTTTAATTAACTGCTCTTAACATTAGATTGCTTGCATTATTTTCACTGACATGAGATACCTGGTTCTGAACCAAACTGTGTCAAAATAAATATCCTGCAATATCTTGGTAGGATTAGACTACGAATTGTCTTTTAACTTTTTTTTCTAATGATAAGATGTTATAAAACAGGTAAATATGCTCAGTTGACTTTCTGGATAGGTGTGTGTATCTGTGCACTTGCTGTGCATAGATGGTGTGGAACATACAAACTGAATAAAATTTTGAAGTTATTCCATCAAATTGATAACATACCAATATATTTACTGGTGTATATTTGATGTAAGTTTCTACCAAGAAGAACTAGCTAGTGTTCTAAAGATATTTTGCACTTATTAAATACGTGTGTGAACCAAGCTCTTCAAGGTTGAGCAGTCCTGAAATTTTTATCTAACTTTGATGCAAACCTGTTGCCCTGATGAAGCATCTCTGGTGACATAATTATATGGTATCTTCCATGTGTTATCTGACTCAATGCATGGAATAGATGCACTTCTTTAGTGAGTACAAATCCAGTACTTCCTTCCCCCCACTTTGCTTCTTATGTACCGTGCAGTTTATTTGATCAAGTCCAGCTATAAAGACAACTTTGTTGTCTTGCATAAAATTTTCTACAGATTGTTTTCTCTGTCTTGTCAAGGTGACTTCAGACAAATAATCTATGCTCAGAGCATCTGCCTGCTTGGAACATGGGGGCTTCATTTATATATGAAATAGAGAAAGATTAAGATTGAAGAGGCTTATGAAGCTTTGGGTGTAGATCTAAGATGCTTTGAACTTTATGGGACTTTTTTTTCTATAGTACAAAATATGTGTGGTTACTCATCATAACACACATAACACAGTTGTACTTGCATTGTACAAGTTGAGCTTTTGGAAAACTGACCTGAAAACTTCTAGCAAGTCTGCGTATGAAGTGTGGTATTTTTTAGAGGCTTTTCATTCAGCCAGATTCAGGTGATATTTCGAGTTGCCAAAACCTGGTGGTTTTGAACTTTGATGTAAGGGGCGTTGGGACAAGGCAATCTTCAGCGATTCCTTCCAGTCTCAGTGATTCTGTTATTCTGTACCAGAATTTCCTGCTTTATTTTTGATTTAACTGAACCTCTTTCCTTGACATTAAGCTGTGGTTTCAAGAGAATCAGTGAGACAACTGGCTCCTTTTTCCTCTTCTTGCTTTGCCTGCCTTACCTTATGTGGGCTCTGGTGTGTGCCCGCAAGGCTGTATAAAATGGTACAACTTTCTAAC
Source organism: Psittacus erithacus (assembly GCA_009867235.2). Lineage (NCBI taxonomy): Eukaryota > Metazoa > Chordata > Aves > Psittaciformes > Psittacidae > Psittacus > Psittacus erithacus. The sequence continues at coordinate 33,852 of WYDI02008166.1, read as the reverse complement.
CCAGTGGAAGTCTTGAAAAGTTTTCTTCTGAGTTGGTATGTGGAATCCCCTCATAAAAGATGTGTGACTACCAGAGCTGCTGCCAGAAAGTGAAGGGCTGCAAGAAGGAAATGGTTAGGGAAATGCATCTTCCAGTCCTGCCAAAACCAAACTAGTGGAGCACACCAGAAGTAAGCCTGTTGGAGGTGCTTGTATTCATGCAGTTCTTCAAGAAGCAGCTTTATTTCAGCGTTTGAAAAATCTTTGTGGAACATGCTGAGTATCCCTTACTAATTTGTCAGCCTATCCCAGGCTTTCCTGAATTCTTCAGTGCTTTCAGGCTCCCAGTACTCAGTATGTTTCTGGAGGCTACGGCATGTGTAGAACATGTGTCACAATCATACTGTAGCAATGAGAAAGCTCTTTGGTCCCCAACATCTCATTACTGTAGAAGTAGCAGGCACTAAAACATTCAGCTTTGAGCTGTGGGTTGCTGTTGGGCTTCAGCTGGAGAGCAGAATTGTTCAAATCAAAAGTTGTTACTTCGTACAAAATTTGTATGTTCAGTGATGATGTGATGTGGGATGGTTCCATTCAAAAATTTAGTCCAGCGTATCAGTTCAGTAAAGGTTTTATCTAAAGATGGGAACTTTTTAGCCTTCAGAGTTTAATGTAATAAGCATGATTTCACTCAGGTTGTATCTTTTTTGACCCGTACATTTTTTCCAGGTTTAGGATTCTACATGCTACTTAATGTGTTAGCCATAACAATTTTTGCCAACTCTCCTTCTCTGTTGAACTCTTCCTTGGGAATCACAAATATTTTAGGTTTCCTTAGGCATTGAAGAACCAAAAAATAAATGAACACTTTGCATATCTGAGTATCAGTCATCTGGTAGACCCAAAAGGAATGTATGTCTGAGGTTTACCTTCCCCACCGAGCTGTGACCAATATCTGCTATAATCACCTAAATCAGAAAGTATTTGAAAAGAAAGCATTATTTATTTCTAAATTGTAAGAAGAGGAAAAAAAGGTTTTAAAACAGTAAGAGCTTTCTTGAGCATCCTGCAAATGATTAACTTGAAATATGTAATATAATGCACTTCTTTTCCACACAGTGCTATCAGATTATCTGTTTCCTCTCTGTCCCTGCTGAGCCTATGCCTCTCCACCACAATGGACAAGCTATGCGGGGGCAACTGTTGGCAGCACAGCAGGCTGTATGGTATAAGGGTAAAGCTTATAAAAGGAGGGTGAACAGACATTGTCAAGAAAGCACAGCTGGTAGTGCCAACATATATTCTGTCAGCAGTTGAGGCTTAATTTAAACACTGAGCTGTGGTGTTCTCATAAAATAAGATAGCTGCAAATCCTGCTGGAGATTTAAATGCAGAGGGAATATCCTTCCAGGATGTATTAAACTGTGCCATTATTGATAGTGGAAAGTATATTATGTAAAGCTTACAGAGTATTTTTACAGATTCCATTTCACCGCATGCTCTTTTATTATTCTTTTTGTTTGTTTGTTTGTTTGCAGTCTCAGCAACACACAAAGAAACAAAGCAGTTCTTTACTCTTTATAACACACTGGATGATAAAAAAGTGTATTTGGAAAAGGAGGTAAGAAAATCCCTGTTTTCTAAATATTCAGTCTGTGGAGAAGGAGGTAGAAGTTTTACTTGGCTTTCACCACAGTCAGTTGTGGTAGATCAGAGTTAACAGTCTAAGTAAAAATGAAACAACTGACTTGTAAGAATATTTCTGACATTGAGGGGAAAATGGTCTGTGATGTAAAGTAAGTGCTGTTAGTACAGCAGGTTTAAACTATTCACTGTATTCACAAAAGATTAGTAATATTTGATTAGCAAATATCTCTATCCTGTTTTTTGTTGTTTTTGGTCAGTATCTCTTATTGTGAACCAGTGAAAAGCTGATAGCTTTTGGAGAGCAAATTCCAGCTGTTGTCAGCAACATCAGAGTTAGTTTTCAGGATCTGAGCCTGCCTACACTGAAGTTGCTGATGATTCTACTGGTTTGGAATGAGAAGAGCAGTTTCCATGAAAGCAATGTGTTTTGGGTGTGTTTGTTTTTTTTCCTCCCTTCTTCTTAATGACTTAAGTGATTTTGATTTTTTTCTCTTTTTTAATGACAAGCAGAGCTTACTAAGAATTATGATAGTACTCGTAAAATATATAATGTTTTGATACTTGGAATCATAGAATGGTTTGGGTTGAAAGAGACCTTGAAGATCATCTAGTTCCAACCCCCCTGCCTCAGGCAGGGACACCTTCCACTCAACCAGGTTGCTCTGGGCCCTGTCCAACCTGGCCTTGAATGCTTCCAAGGAAGGGGCAGCCACAGCTTCTCGGGGCAGCCTGTTCCAGTGTCTCATCCCTGTGCAAGAGTGGGTGTATAATGGCTGCCAGGAGTCCTAGCAAATGCCTTACCTAAGTCTGTAAGAAGATTATCACATGCTTTGTTTTCCTGTGGTCTTTCATTGGTTTTATTTTCTTATTCCAAAAAGTGAAATGTATTCATAATACATGGTATAGCAAGTTGCAGATAACAGTATACCAGATTTAAAATACTACATTGAGTAGCAGCTATTAAATTCATCTTTAACTTCTCCCCAAGGTTAGTTTAGTGCAGATTTTTTTTGTTTTTTGAGGGCAAGCTTGCAAATTTAAAAAGCATGCAAAGATTGTTTTTGTAATGGGCACATAAAAACCAGCCAACAGAATAAAGAACAGATGTATTTCATTGTTGTATAAGTTGAGAGTGCTCTTGCAAATACAATTCAGTGTCTTGGGAGTAGGGGGTGTTTGCATTTTCCCCAGTTCCAGGCTTTATTTACATGAATATAATTTCGCAAGACAAATAAATTCAGAGTTTTTTAGCTTGATGTCAATCACAAGAGAGATTTCTGAATGTCTTCTGATGCAGCCTTTTTTAAATGTAGAATATAGTTGAAGTTTCATTGTGGTGTTTTCAATATTAGAACAAGGTTTCAGCAAATAAATATTGTCTAGTAATGTAAAAAAGATGCCTTTGGCATAAGCGCCTCAAAGATTTCTGGAATACGCATGTGCTTTTTCTTGTTTTGTTGTTGGTTTGGGGTCTTTTTTCCCCTTTCTCCTCACAATCCCAATATTTTTCATAAAATTCTGAGCATAATTGCTTTAAAATAACAATAGTAGCAACTGTTACACAGTGAAATTTTGGCTGCAAAGGTTAATTTTGACATCAAAGGTCTCTTGAATATACTTCATATTTTAATCATATTTTGTGATTAATTTTTTAAAATGCTTTTAAACTTTTTTTCATAATGTCTTTGACTTGGGGTTTTTCCTTTGATTTTACTGTCTGTAATACAACACATGAGCACTCTTACTGTGCAATGGCTTTGCAGTATTATTTTTCATGACTTAAATTTTTTGCTGTATAAACTATAATTATACTCTTAAATTCACTTATTGGAAGTATCTTGAGGCAGGGATGTGGACTTGGCAAATATTGATGAGTCATGCAATAATTTCTTTCCTCTGACAGGAATTTTTAAGCGTCTTGGCTGCTTTGGAGTCTGTTCAGAATTTCTGTTTGAATTTTTCAAAGTAAGGTCAGGAAGAACTGCAGTTTCTGCCATGCACATGCTTACTTATGTCTCATTCAGATGGAAGAGATATTTTGATTTGGGAGAGATCAATTTAGCTTTCCATAGCAGTGGAGCAAGTTATTCTGATTGGAGAGCTCTGGTTTGTTTAGTACAGGACACTTTAAAATATTCATCAAAGGGAGAAACTGCTTGGAAGGTTTAGCCACAGGAGACTTGCAAGAAATATTCAAAGCCAAGAGACAGAATCACATTAATTGCTACTTGGTGAATTTTAGTACTCTCAGCAATATGGATAAAGCAAGAAAAAAATCAAAGGTGGTTCCATAGAATATATTCTACATACAGTTTAAGTAGGTGGGTGAGTTTATACCAAGAGCAACAAAATATACCTGATGCCTGTTATAAATTTCTGTCTTGATTCAGTGCAATGTTAGTATAAGAGAAGCCATGCATGCAAAATGCCATTCTGTTCTTGTTAGAACTTCGTCTTTTAACAGCCTGTAAAATGCATATAGGGAAAGTAGGTAATGATGCATGGCTGTTTGCAGAAACCTGTAAAACTCATCTGCACAATGAGAGCAGTACAGGAATTCACCTCCTGTTCCTGCAGAACTTGGTGAGTCTTTAGGGTAGTGTGTGGAGACACTTCCTGTCTCAGAAGCAGAAATAAGTTGGGTTTTTTTTCTGTTGAGGTTTTGTGTGTTGTTTTTTTTCCTCATGTTTTAGACTGATGCAGCTTCTTGACACAGCTATGCTGCTAATAGCTTCAAAGCTAGCATCTTCAGTACTGTTAAATAAGATTTGAGTTACTTTTGGGCGGTGGGGAGTTACTCCTTATTGTGGTCATTTGATGGGGTGACATGGGGAGTCTTGGGTGACATGGTCTTGTGGTTTCTCTGATGAAAGTAACCTTATGGTGATTTTCATACAGCTGTCTTCTTGTCAGGGGAATATATGTGTAGTCAATTTTTTGAATGAATTTTCATTTTTATTGTCCATGAAAAGTCAGGCTAGAAAAGACAAATTCTTCTTCTAATTCACAGGTTAACTTACTGAATTCTATTCATGACAACTTTCATCAGTAAGTAATAGTTCTTTTTCTCTTGATAGTTGCAATGAGTCATACGGCTGGTTTGGAAAAATGGGAGTGGGCATGAGTTGTAGAGACTAAAAATTTGTTCCAAGGTTTTATAAACTAGTTTATAAAATAGTTATATAGCTTAATACTGTTTAAGCCAATGTTTGGGGAATCATGGACTTGGAATTGCCTAACTTTTATAGCCAATGTATGTTTTTAATATCTGGCTCCTCAGTTGTGGAAAGAAATCATTTACTTGTAAATTTCCTGGCATTAATTTAAATATTTTTTTTCTCTGTTTGTGAAGTTGTGGTTATTACATTAGGTACAAAACATTAGACTCGGATATATTTTTAGACATGTTTCATGTAAACTAATTTTGTATTTAAAGGTTTTAATGTAGTGTGAAGTCTCTAGGTAAAATTGTGGTTTCCTTGGGAGTCTGAGCTTGAATATCAGTCTGCAATGCAGCCAGTGTTTGTGTTTTCTCTGGGGAATTTTGACTTAAAAAAAAACCAGTATGAATTTTTGAGAAGAGTTGTGGGGGAGGGAATGCCCATTTAATAGTTTGAAACGATTCATCCCGTTATATCATTTTATAATTCTGTTGTGAAATTCTAAGCTTCTTTTTTGTTGGTTGCTTGGTTTTTGTTTTGTTTTCCCCAGAGTAATTGTCTCCTTACTTGCTTCTGTCCAACTGCTTCCTTCTGTGTTTAGCCAGAATTTTTGATTTTAAATTTTTTTTCCCTGGTTGTGATGTGCAGAACTTTTAATTACAACAAAACCCAGGAATTAAGTATTTCAGATCTTTTCCTTTGCAGCAAGGATTGTAGATCTGTTTTGCTCAGTGATGAGATCCTTTTTATTCTGTCCAGGCAGAAGAAACTGATACTGTAATTGACACCCAGGTTTTAGATTTTTTGGTGGGTGGGTGGGTGTGTGGGGATTGTATTTTCTTTCATTTATTTTTAACCTGTTTGAGAGATGTTACAAGTCTAAAATTACTTCTGGACTTTCCCTATTAGGGCATGAAATTATTTCTTTTAGAATATTTGCCTATCTTCTAGTCCTCTACAGTCCTTAATATTCACAACAGCTGGTTTTAAAAGCTTGTGCTTTTGGCTAGCTAATAGCAATTTATTTCTGTACAATGCATGAGAGAAAGGAGCAGACTTGAACTGACAGGGAGAACATTTGCCATGAGCTCTGAAGCCTCCCTTTCCATCCCTTTGATAGTTTATACCAGCTGAAGAGCTGCAGTGCTATCCAAAATCAGTGATGAAAAAGAGAAATTTTTGCATAGAACACTAAGCAGTGTGAATTCTTGGACGTGGGTAAATGTGTAAGACAACTGTAGATGAGACACGTCCCATGTCCCTGGCAGTTGTTACTTTTTTTTTTTCTCTCTCCAGAGCAATGTCATCTTCTGGTTCTCGGGAGCAGTTTTTACGGCAGATGGAGCAGATTGTAGAAGGCATCAAACAGAATCGAATGAAGGTCAGAGACTCTTCACATTTTCTATGCTAAAACATGGGAGTTACTTCAGAAAAGCCTGTTGGATAACTGTGCATGGAGAAGTCGGTTTTGTCAGCTGCAAATTAAGCAAGCAAATAACAAGTGGTATTTCTTTTCACATTCATAAGAAACTTCTCACCACTAAAATGTTACTGACTAGAACAGAGCAGAAGCATCGTAACATTTCTCTCCTGGCAGGAAGCTTCCTTATTGGCAGTGTAGTGATTTAGATGCTTGAAACAGCTGTATGTCACTGAAGTAAATGAGAATTCTTCCATTTGGATTTCATGGGGACAGTCAGACCTGTGTCTCAGGTATGGTTCCCCAGGTAGGTGGAGCTGACTGAAGCTGCTTGCTGCTGCTGAAGAGTGTCAGCAGCACCTTTCAAGAGTCCCACTCATTAGCTTGCCTTGAGCCAGTTGCAGCACTCATCTAACACCTTGTTGAATCCACTCAGGTGGTTTTTTCTAGTGTGTGTTTTTTGTTGTTGGTGGTGGTTTTATTGTTTTTAACCTGATTTAGAAAAGGCTTAGCATGTGTGTGGTGTCCGTATAGCAAATGAAAGGTGTTTGCATGGGAGCAGAGCCCTAATGCTCGCTCAAAGATGGCAAAACTGCCTTTGATAACATTTGGGAGCTATTTTGTAAAAGCATAGCCTCAGTAGACTTGTGTTAAGTAGCCTTGGGACAATGCAAGCATGAGGTCCAGCAGCGGCTCCAAGTAAAGCTGTCCACAGGCTTATTTGCATACAATGAACTGGCTCAAGTACTTCTTGGTAATGATAGTTACTAACTTGTAGGATGTGGTTCTGGGCAACCTGATCTAGTTGAAGATGTCCCTGCTCATTGCAAGGGGGTTAGGATAGATGATCTTTGAAGGTCCCTTACAACCCAAACTATTCTATGATTCTATGATTGTGTTGTTTTACTCTTTTATTTTCTTATGCAAACATATTGATATTTTCCTAAGTCACATAAAAGGGATCTGAGACTGTTTTCTCTGTAGAGCCACAAGATTCTTGATAGTGGATTATAGCTTTATTTATTTGAGTTCAAATGGAAGTATGATAGACTGTGAATCAGTATAGAGTATGTACTGAAAGTGCAGTCCGTCCAGGTATTGGGCTGTTTTATCTTGACAGATCAACAAAAAGTTTCAAGTACCAAATATGGTAAGCGTGTGTATGTAGAAAAAAACAGAATGGGGTGCAGCTCAAGCTGTAATAAAGCTTTTGCACTAATAAACTCTACTTTAAAAATATATGATGTTCACTATAGACTGCTATGTTTGAAGAAGTGGCTAGTTCATTGCCATTTTTTGCAATGAAATATTTTTATTTGCTTGACCTCTTATTTTCAGAGAGGACAAAATGACAGCAAAAAGGATAGTGATACTGGTAGTTGTTTGTGTAGATCATCTTTATGTCTTCAGTGCTGTTAACATAATGACTGGCTTGGCATCAAACTGAGGTTATGAAAATAGAGCAGTGCAGTTCTGACTAGTGAAGATGAGCTTCACTGTGAGATGATTACACATCTTTGTTTTGGAAGAATGACATTATTTTAATGGCTGCAGCAAGCAACTGCTCCAAATTGAAAATGTCCAGTTCAATATTTTGTTTTCTGTCTTGTCTTCATTACATTCAGAGAAATGTGTAACGGCCAAGCAAGTGTAAGGAGTGAAAGCAGACTGAGAGGTCTGCTGTGACTGACTTCATGTTCTTGCAATTGAATTCTTCAGTCTTTTTAAGTCCATGAAATCATTCTGGACTCTCTTAATATATTCTCAAATGGAATCAAAAGTTTCAGCTGCTGCTTGTACAGATAAGGGAGAGGGAAATGAATGGGAGCTGTCATGTCAGATGGCTCATTATTTGGGGGGGAAATACAATTTCAGCATCTCTGATGGTTGCTGAAGGCAATGGCAGCTCACTTGTGCCTCATTCCTGCACTGGCAGTTTAGCCACTGGCATATTGTGAGAATTCAAAAGTGACATTTCATTCCTAGGTGCAGATATTAGGGTCGGCAGGAGATGGCAGTGACAACTAATGGAGGAAAACATTTTCTGAATGAAAAAGCTAAGCTTATCTTGATTGAGGAAAAAAAAAATTGTTAGTGATGGAGTATATAATCATTCGCTACCTTCTAATGTTGATTTCTCAATGAAGATACTGACAACAAATGGATGCTTAAAAAACGTTAACAATTCACATGATTCCTTGGGAAACAGCTCTACAGCAGGAGGGATGGTTTTCTTATTCTTCACCTAGGAAATGGCTGTTGGATGGCTTTTTCAATAGACAGGATAGTTGTGTGTTGCAGCAGTTATTCATCGCCCTCATGGTTTAGTCTTACCTATTTGACTTTTATCTGCTGTGCATTTGAAGTGCTCACAGTACATCCACTTTAATTGTTTTCTGTACAGCCCTGAAGACCTTATACATTCTACCTGAAGAGAAATTTCGGTTTGCAAAGCCCATAATATGTAATTGCATCGTAAAAGAGGCCTAAGGAGAAATCAGACATACTTGCTACCAAGAACAAGTAACTTGTGAACAAGCATTTCAGTGTGATGACAGATACTCATGAGACTTGCTGAGGACAGAGAAGGCCAGTTTCCTTTATGAGGAGTATGTTGGGAGATGTGTTAGTCATGAATAAAGGAAGCAATTTATCAAAGGATAGTAATAGGGCCTGATCTCTAAACAAAATCTATGTTCTAGGTGTTCCAGCGTTGTTGGTTTTAGCCTCATCCTCAAGGATGGGATGCACATGATAATACCTTTTTCTGCATTAACACATGTGATGCTGCTTCTTTCTCAATCATAACTTTAAAATCATGCTGGCCCTGATAGGTTATGTTAGTAGAGAGTACCTGATCTTTTGGACAGCAGCTGGCTTTGTAAAGGAGACGTACCTTGTCAGCAGTGTTCATACGCAGAGAAGGTTTGGGATTTGCTCATTTCTTTTAGGCATATCAATAAGATAAATGTTGATATGTAAATCTAGAAATGCAGCAAGTTCTGCTGCTGTGTAATTACATGCTTGTTGGGCTTTAGGGGATTTTTGCAGGCTTTAGAATGGTATTTTTCCCTATCAAAATTTGGGAGGTGAAAGCTTGTCAGAGAATGCAATAATAATTTTTGGGGAGAGGAATACAGCAAGGCTCTTTTTTACACAGTTGTGTCTTAACACTGGATGGAGGGAAAATTTACTCTCCAGACGAGCACCAAACTTGTCTGTGATGCTGTAATGGAAGACCTTTATTAGACCTATCCCTGAAAGAAGGCAGTCTATTTTAGAGTAAGAACCAATTCACTTCATATTTAGGGACTGAAGTTATGTTTGTCACAACTTTGGCAGAAAGAAAAAAGAAAAGTTTTTTTATGAGTGGATCTTGAGCAAGAACAGCATTGCACAGGAAGGCAAAGATGTCCCCTGCCCTCCCCGTTTGATACAACTAACAAACAACCAAAACAAGATCTCGGTGCTGCATTAGGAATCTTTTTTGTTGCGTTGGTTTTGGTTGTTTGGGGGGTTTTGTTAATAATTTCACTGTGTTATCGTTGCAATAGGTTTGTTCAGTGAGCAGGATTCCTGGCTTGCAGAGATGTGAGCTGTAGTTTAATTCTGAATACTACCACTAGTACCGCTGGTACTGACACTTCAGTGTTAGGCTTTTAATTTTAAAGCTAGCCTAATTCGTTGTGTTTAAAGCACAAGCCAGGGTTATCACAAAGCATCTGTCTCCCATTGTCTAGCATAGATAATTGTTCCTTATATAGTGTATATATATGTATGTGTATATTGCTTATATAGTGTATATAATGATCTCTTATCCGTCTTGTGTATCAACAGATGGAAAAGAAGAAACAAGAAAACAAAATGAGAAGAGACCAGTTGAATGATGAATATTTAGAGCTTCTAGAGAAACAGAGGCTTTACTTTAAAACAGTGAAAGAATTTAAAGAGGTAAGAACATGTTTGCTAAAGTAAACTGTCAGGTGTTCAGTGGCCCATTTTTGGCTTGACTTGTGCATTAATATATGCACAAGATTCCCTAATATGATGCTTACTGTACCATGTTCACAATGTCTCTTGGTGGTAATCTCCGCATCCTTCTTGGACTCTTGAATTTGATTCTGGAAATTCTTCTTTCATTGATAGACTAGCCTACTCCTCCATGTTACAGGAGAGGGAACATTTGTTATCAAGCAAGCTGTGTATTTAGGTTTTCAAATGGAATCTCTTGAAGATCTACGGGCAGCTAGGTATTGGAGAAAAGAGGGTTGTGGAAATGCGTGTGAATAAGGGAGAGAATCCAGAGTCTCAGTAGTTATAAATGCCTTTAGGAACTGGCCTTGTTTTCTAACCACTGTGAAAGCCATGTTTAACACTTCATTAATTTAGCCTTTTCCAAGCTTTTCATCATAATGTGTTTCTCTTAATTATTGCCTCAATGATAATGAATGACAAAGCAGTACTGCCAGGCAAAATAGTCATTTAGCCTCATCTTTTTGAGGAAAACCATCTTTCTGTAATTTGTCCTGCTTTGTGCTGAGACAGTTCCTTCCTGTTTTGGATGATATACTCTAGGGCATAGGTACTGTTCAGCTAATATTCTATTCAGCTCTTCTGACATACAGAATTTTACATCGTAGTTGCAGAAGTTAGGTGGATTTTTTTTTTTTTAATAAAGTAATCGATTTTTCTTCTACTGCCTTGTGAAGCAACTTCTACTCAACCTTGCTATCCTTAAAAATAAATGAAATCATGGTTGTGGTATTGAAACCAAGTGGTATGTACCATGTGAATAAATTTCTTGACCCAGAGTTGTGCCCTTAACACTGACATTTTTGCAAACTGTCTTTTGAAGTTCCAGGTCAGCTAAAAGTAATCGTGGTTTCAGATATATTTAATTTGCAAGTAAAAAGATTTGCTTTAGCTGCTTGTGACAACTTTACTGTGAGTGAGGGTGGTGAGACACTGGAACAGGTTGCCCAGAGAAGCTGTGGCTGCCCCATCCCTGGCAGAGTTCAAGGCCAGGCTGGATGGGGCTTTGAGCAACCTGGTCTACTTGAAGGTGTCCCTGCCCATGGCAGGGGTTTGGAACTAGATGATCTTTCAGGTCCCTTCCAACCCCGGCCATTCTGTGATTCTAAGAACTTCAGATGAATGGTCAAGCAGCATTCTTTTTTCTTAGATGAATCAGAATTATTTTCAGCTCATCACTCACTCCAGACTACTTGGAGATGACTCAAAATAAAAGAGTTTAGTTTTGCTGATGTGAAGATGTAACTAGTAAAGAGTGACTGCCTCCTTATCTGTTTGATTTCTGTTAACAGGAATGCCGTAAGAATGAAATACTGCTGTCCAAGCTGAAAGCCAGTTCTTCCTGAAGAACTTCAGCTGGTGAAGTTTCTAGATGACTGTTCAGTCCATTGAATCTCTTTCATGAGGTGACAGTTATAACTGCAATGTAGATATATATAGATATATATATAAAATATATATATACACACAGCTATAAAAGTGGGTTGTTTTTTTTTCCAGTATGTATTCAGTTTTACATTCCTTCATCACTGGCTGTATTCTTTGTTATTGCCTCCACTGAACAGTAAACAGTTAATGCAGTACAGCAAAATAGAAATATTGTCTAATTTTATTTATTTGGGTTTTTTTTTCCCCAGTAAGAACAATGGGGATGTGTTTTACTTGGGTTTTAACACTGAATTAGGTCAAGATTCTGGAATAAATAGATACATACTGTGTAATATATGCAGTACCAACAAGCTGAGCCCTCAGAGTGCAGTGATTTGTTAATTTTGGCTAAAAAATGCCACAAAATGGGATTCTTGAAACTTTCTTCACCAGCTAATAACTTCACATTGGTTTAGTTTACATTCTAGCCATAGATAAGATTCCAAGGGATAAAAAATAATTTCTAATGGTTAACATATAAGAAAATGGAAACTTGCCTTGCATAATTCCTGGTGTAAAATTATAGATCTATTTTTTTATAAAGTTTAGCTGTTGTATAAATTTCTTTGAAATTTCATTTTTATATATAGAGAGTGTACTTGTTAAATTAATAGCTCCAGGAAAAACACCTTAATCACTAGGATTATCATTTTATGCCTGGCTGGGATAAAATCAGAGCCTGTGTAATATACCTGTAATATAGGAAGAAAAATTCAGACCTTCTGCTCCCATGAACTGATGTTCACCTTTGAAGACAACAACCTATTTACCCTGCTGAAGATTTGCTCTTGAAAGTTTAGAAACTTTGTGGAACACTTTCTGAAACATTTTTATATCTGTATATACAGTATTTTATAATTCAAACAGTTGCTTTTTGTACTTAACATCAGGATTTTGGATTAACTTCTTAATGTAAATCACATCTTCAGGAGAAAGAAGCCCCATGTTTGTTTTCACCAGTAACACTGATAACAGTGCTGTTTGGTTGCTTTCTATGGCAGCGAATATAAAATAAAGAATGTTTGGAATCCAGTGACCTTCTGCAATCGTATTTTTAAGGTGGAAGTTGCTTTGGAAGCCTTAATATGCTTTCTGATTACAAGCGCATTGAAAGATTGTGTCAACATTCACTCATGTTTTCATGTGTCCATGGATTTGGTAACATTTTTTTTTTCTCCTTGGTAAACTGGATGTTCTGGTATTTAGCACAAACTACCCAAGGAGGTCCCTGGACTGTTTTATTTGTCTTCTGTAACTATCTGCTAAAGATACAGTATTCTCAGTGGAGACCGGACAAGCTCATCACACTGCAATACCTGGTTCCACTCTGGAATACAACAGAAAGTTTGGTATTAGCACATGAATGTATGCAAACTGTGTGGCATTGAAAATGGCGAGGTGTGGACATTTGTTAAGCCTTGCATAAGGAGGTTGTACTGTGCAGGTAGGATGCACTGAGCTACCAGGACTGTGGTCAACTAGTTTCAACCCTCTCGTAAACGAGACCCATGGTTTTGTGGCATTCTGAAACACTTTTCCTGGTCCTTCAGTAGAAACAAAGAAAACTTTTCTACTGATCCAGCTTGTACCTTGCTCCCCCACACTAGTTAGTGACTGGATATCTTTATTCAAAAGGCAGTCTTCCCAGAGTTAGTGAAATTGTGAAGGCAAAATTAGATGCCAGGCACCTTCAAAGAAGGAAAAAAATTACTTTCAGAGTTCCTCCAAAGAGGGACATTTGCAGTGAGTGCTACTTGCAGACTTTCTGTAGTCAGCTTTGATATTAGGAGACATTATTTATGTCTACAAACTTTGCCCTCTATACAAACTGCAATTCTCATTCTAATTTGTAAATTGAATAATTTAACTTTAGCACCAGTATAACCTGTTTATGAGTTCAAGCTATGATGTATTTGTATACCAGGCACTTAAATAACTTGAATGTGCATATCAATTTGGGATTTATTATTTTAATCAAAATTGCTGTAGTATCAAGCAAAATCTCCTATGTAGAGTAACTAAAGAATCTGTGTGTAGAATAAATGGTGTGTTTATTTGTTCAGTATAATATTAAACTTTATCCTTACCTGCTATAAACATAGTACCCTGGAAGCTTCAACATGAAATATAAAACATTAGATCCATTGCTTTGGCTCGGAGCTAGTGATTTTCACTAAGATCCAAATCTGGGATTTGTGAAGATCCAGTTACTACTCCTCATGGAAAATAAATCAGAGTCCAGATGGTAACTTACTGTAACAAGTCAGTTTCTTTCTACAATAGGTGGAAATCCAGGGCAGGCAGATGCTACCTCTACTCTTAGACCCCACTGTGAAAATGAGAGGAAAGAGACTGGAGGGGTATGAAACAGTTACATCAGCTGTTCCTTGCCCTCTGTCACAGACTTGGGGGGTGGGGGGTTGGTGCCCTTTCTTCTGGTACCTGTGGAGGAACCAGAATGAAAGAGCTGCTAACAGCTGCTAACAGGCAGCTTCATTCCTCCTCATGTGTCACTTGATGGCTGTCAGGCTTAACTGCTGGATCAGGCTGTCTCCCATCAGTTGTAGTGTAGAGGAACAAGTACACATCATGCTATGGCTATCTGGGGAAACTGGGTTTTGGGAACTGTATCCAGGATGCTCTGATGCTATAAATATGGCAATCCTGCCAAACAGAAACAACTGAGTAATTTTGGCTTTCAGTAAAAAGATGACAGCTCTTTGTTGAAGTGAAGGGCAGTGTCAGGAGGTAACTTCTAAGCAAAGTTCTCAAACAAGGGAAGGTAATGCTTGAATAGACTGCTGTAAAGTAAGACTGCTCTCTGCTTCAGATGCTGAGACAGTCTCTGAACTTAAGGCATACACTTACCTTTTAGACTGTAACACCTTTCTTTAAATGCATTTCCACAAGCACACTTGTAAAATACCTTTTGAGAGTGAAATCAGTGACACACACCTAATCCAAGCATGACAAAGCAGACAATCTTTTTCTTGCAGTATATCAAAACAAATTGAGTGTTGCTTCAAGTCATGGCTGCTCTGAATAAAAGAAAATGGTTTGAAGGCAAATTAAAATGTAAGCAGTATTTTCTTTAGGGCTTTTCCCTTTTTCATCTTTATTTCCTTGAAAATCTGCTTACTGAAGTGTGACCCTAGTGTGCAGTGTTTGGTGGTGGAGAAACGTATGACATGCAAAAGCATTTTACTGTGTGGCCAAGTAACACATTGTACTCTTTATTCTCTGGAGACACTGTGGCACAGGTATATTCAGCCATATAGGACATAGTAAAACTTTACTGAAATTTGTTTAGAAAAATAAAATTACTTGCAGGAGAAAAAGTGCATTACTTCTTTTAGGTCCCAGTTTGTGTAGCTGCTGGTACTTAGGCAGAACAGAGAGCTGGAGTATCATGCTTTGCTGGTACATCCACCTCCTTAGAGCCAGCTTTGCTAAATTAGGCATGTAAGTAGAACACATGTACCAGGTGATACACAAATCTCACCCATTTTGGTGATGGATGATAGACTCTTAGGATGGTCTTTTTATCTAAAAAAATGATGAACAGAAGAAGCATGTTTAGTTACACAGTGTCTGCACAGCCATGGCTGTAGCTTCTGCCAACTCAGCCAGTTGGCATCAGACCTCCCCAGGCTCTGGTCCCTGAAGCTCCAAACAGGCACTGTGCCCCTTTACCCAGCAGTTCAGGCACTGTAGGTGGCTGCTTCCCACCCAGCAACGCATTCCTGTAATCAGCTGCTTCCAGTACATGGTGTCTCGGTGACTGTGGTGTACACTAGCTTGTGAGGTGCTCCTCACAAGGGTTTGTTAATATCTTTTCTTGGGGCCAAGCCCTTCATTGTTTTGCATCAATCTTCATGTAGGAAGGGCTTGGGAATTCTCATGTAAAAACAGCTATTTAGAAGGAGATGCCTAAGTCTGGTTGAAAGATGAGGAACTCCTGGGTACAATAATAAATTACTTGAAGAGCTTCTTTCACTGTGGAAGCATAGCATGGATGTTGGTCTCTTAGAGAGATGAGCACAGAAGGTTATTAACATTTTCTGCTCACATTCATCTTCCAGAGTTCTTTGATTTCTGCACTATCTGTGGATTGCAACTGAGGCCTTAATTTCAGTATAGCTGCAGGGTTCTCAGAGCCTTGTTGCAGGACATAGCAGTGCTTTTCTGCTGAGCAGAGGTCTCCAGTGAGTTTTTCTAGGGGTAGGTTCAGTGTCAGGAAATAAAATTTAAACTTCTAGTCCACTACTTGCAAGCAGAGATGACTGGTGTAGCCCAGACTGGCAACTTCTGTTTGAGGAAATAAATGACTACATCTAAGTACTGCCAAACTATGATTCTTTAGAATATCTGGGGGTTTTTTAGATATTCAGGATGTTCTATCATTTATCTTAGTTAACATAAGTTGTATTTTTCATGTTTTCTTTAGTCTGTCTTGAAGCCAAGGAAAACAAGGTGAAAATGTAAGATCTAAACTCTAATGCTTGAACTGCCAAAAAGAGGAATGCTTGTGTGCTTGATTTTTCTCTTCCCTCTTTTTTTCTCAATTAAGTTGGAAGCTTTAATAAGAGTAATTACAGAAATAACGTACCAATGGAGGCAGAATATTATCCACAGTTCCAACTTTTTTTAATCAAGGTTGAGAACTACACAACAGTTAACTCTCCCATCTCACCAAGTTACTGGGTTTGGCACAAATCCACGGGTAAATCTCCACACTCTCAGTGCAGGAGTCTGAGCATGGTAATGCCTTTTCTGGCTTTTAGCAGGAGCCAGCAACCAGCAGGTTAAGCCATAGCCCCCACACTAAGCTCAGACTCCATGTGATTAAAACCCAGGATTTTAAATCCTGAATATGTTGCTGTTCTTCTAAATGCAGACATGCACAGAGCCAGTGTGGGAAGTGGATTTTGTTAAGAGCTTTCTAAAGCTGCTGTAGTGAAATGAAAGCTCTGCTTGCTTCTTGTCACCTCTGGGTGAGCAGGAAGCCAGGCTGCTTTTAGGGGAAGCCTGTCATTCTGTAATAACTCCCTGCTGACACAGATCTGGGGTGGGCAGAGCACTGAACTAGTTATATTGAGAACTTCTCACAGTAAAATTACAGAGGCTCAGAATCACCTCCTGAAAAAGCTAAATTAATCTTTGTGGAGGTGGAGATTTAGATCAGTAGCCCTTCTACCAGTTCTGAAGGTAGCTGGAGACAGCCCTGGGGAACCTTCAGCATTTCTGTTAACACCAGTGCAAGCATAGAGCTACACCAAAGTGCACAGCAGCCTTCTGGCTTTATGGTATTTTCTCAGGTCCCAGATGACAAGCCATGGTAAAAGCTGCCTTCACAATCTGTGTCCCTTCTTGGAAGGGTTCCTCCAGTCAGCTGGTATGTATAGTTAGAACAAGTATCTCTGCTGCTGCATGCACAGAATGTGATGGGCCTTAACTACAGTGTAGTAGGGTTGGTACAAGGTTTGCATACGAGTCTTACCAGGCAGATGGGGAACACATACTAAAATTTGGCCAAAGCATGATTACTGGAAACTTCAGGAGTACCCACATGCAGGAGATCTGTGTGCTTTTCACGAACCAGTTTAACATTACTTTATTTTCTCCTTCCCTGTCATCCGTTTGGATTTTTAGGTTTTTGGGGACATGTCTATCTTGCATGAAAAATTCAATTAACTTGAAAAATTCATTAATGGTTCTGAAGAAGGCCTGCAGGTTTTAGTAACTTCTAAACTCCTATGTATGTGTCTTCCAGTTTAAGCTTCCAACCAGTAGTTTGAACTGTAGCTGTTTCATTAATATATGGGGAAACTGGGATTTACAAGGGAAGAAGTTAAGTTGAAATTTAAAAGTCTGATCCACTATCTAACAACCCTCTGAAATCCTGTTATTAAAATGTCTCAATTTCCATGGAAATTGAAGGAAGCATCCTCTGAAAGGACCAAAGATGCACAGGTGGCACGCACACAGCAGAGTGTGAAGTACAGCAGTGCCTGCTCTCGCCATGCTCATGTTAGTGAGACCAGTGAGAGTGGTTCTGTACAGGTACTGGAGGAACACATGCTTTGAGGGCATTTGTTTAAACCATCTGTTCAGAAGGCTGGAACTTGCACGGATCTAAGTTGCCCATGTATCTGACACAAAGCTCAATATGGCATCACCAGGTAAATAATCATTTAGGCTACACTGTAGTAATCCCTGCTTTAAAGTTAAGCAAGTAAAGGCTGCATGATTTTTTTGTTTTTCAGAATACAAAAACTACTTGCTCTACCTCTCTGGCATGGCTGTTAAATGTTTATCAGTCCCTAGCTGATGGAAATTCACCTGGCTGCTGTTGCCTGTGAGAGACCACCAGGATACCAAGACTTTGGTAGGAGCCTCGCGATCAGCCCTCTCATCAATGCGATGCCCCTTAGGTTGGTAACTGTCAGAGATGAGGCTAAGTGTGATACACTACAGTGAGCTCAAGATGCCTGTGGTGTATGTTGATGGAGCTGAAATTCATGACTTCTAATCATTCTCTGCAGTTCTGCATTGTCTGCCTGAGGGTACGCTTTGGATCAAAGGGTTATTTAGGCAGCAGCAAACACAAAACTGGCAGAAGACGGCAGTGCAAAAGGTTGAACCTCAACTTAAAAACTAGTTGTGAAATTGCAGAGCCCCATCAGTAGCACTATGATGTTTTGTCCTTACAGTAGCTAAACCAGCTTTAGGAGGAGATGGGAGAGGGTCTGGGACTCCATGTCTGTAAAACGCTGCCACAATAGAAATACTCAGCAGCCCTTCTCAGGTAAGGGGAGGAAACAAAACCCACTAGAGAAACAAACAGAGAGACTGGGCAGTATACATAGAAATACTTATCTTTTAATTTATTCATGTATATATTGCTGGGACATGAGCATTTGTGAGATCATGGAAAAACAATTTACGGCTTGATTTTGAGTCACTGGAGTTTCTGGAGTTACTTAGACCTGATGGCATCAAGACTTCTCTTACAGCAGGAGGAAGGTGATGCAAGCTGACAAATTGTGCACTTCTCAGTAGGGTGATGGGCACAACATTTACGGTGCAAGGACCCCAGACAGTGCAGTATGGGTGATACTGACTCCTGCCAAGCAGCCACATGGTGCTGCCAGCAAACCTGATGATTGAACACAACATGTTTGGTGTTTGTAATACAGGTGCAGGCTTATGGTAGCATGAAATAATAACAGACAGTCCCGCTTCACTTAGAGGTATCAGGTGGCTGTCTGGAGCTCAGCTGCGGTTGAAGAAAACAGGGAGAGCCTGGGCCCTGCAAAGCAAGAGGGTACACTGCAGGTGAACACTCCATGATAGGTTCTCCTGTGCAAGCAGTGAGAGCACACTTCCAGTAGCTCTGAATAATTTTACACTTGGCTCTAAAGTTTCACGTAACCCCAGGGGACATACATAGCTGTCCTGTATTTCACTGAGACTTCCCTTCAAGGACTGTTGCTTGCTAGAGAACACACAGCCCTTCAATCATACTAGGGCGTGTTTCTGAGCTGCTTGTTCATCCATTTTAATTTCACATCAATTCAGCAACTGACTGAATACAGCATATTTATTCCCTTCCAAATAAATCTCAGAAATGAAGCCGGCATCCTGCCCATATCACAAACATTTCAGTACTGCTCAATTAGCAGTTCCCACTGGTGCCTCTGCTAATGAAGAGAGTGCTACAGAATAGCACCTGTAGCTGGTTAGATGAGATCAGTCCGGTTAGATGAGATCAGTCCAGTTAGATTTGACAGTCATGGTATTAGACACAGACAGTGGTTCACTTGCAGACCGTAACGTGTTGATTCTAAGAGCAGACGGGAGGTATTCACTGCTTCAGTCTTACCTGCCAATCCCTGGAGCAGAATATACGTATGTATTTCCAGGAGGGAACAGTAAACTGTCAGTAGATTTATATCCGAGTATCTTCCATCTTCTTTTTGATTATTCCTAAATGCCCTCAGGTAGCTCTTGTGCATGAAAACTGTACCCATCATATGCATGTTTCCCTCAAGAAATCTCTGTATTGTGCAATAAAAGCATAATTTTCTACTCTGTGTCCCCTTTTATCTCTGCTTTACAAAAAGGTTCTTGAAGGCACTGTTGTAATTTTTGTTAAATGTTGTATAAATGAGAGGATTAAAGAAAGAATTGGAATAGCCAAGCCAAAGAAAGATGCTTTTCCAGATGGCTGGGATGTTGCAGGCACAGAGGGGACTTATTAATTCTGTGATGAAGAAAGGGATCCAGCACAACACAAAAACTCCAATTAAGATGCCAACTATCAGACCTGCCTTTTTCTCTTTATGTTCTCTCCATGTTTCTCCATCTGTCTGGAAAGTGATAGCTGCATGATGAGCTGTAAACACCATCTGTGGTTCATGTGAAGCTTCCTTCACCTCAAAACAAAAGCAAACACAGATTCTTACCAAGACAGTTTGTTTGAGTGAAGTATTGCTTTTAAATGACAGCACGACATCTGTGCACCTACCACTAAAGGCCCCAACTCCCCTCCTTCCAAGCTCGAAGAAAGAAAATGCCCCCGAGTGCCAAAATTACCGGACTTCTCATTACATTGGAAAACCTTCTGAGTGTGACTGACAAAGCTAAATAAATAGAGCAACCAATGCCATGTGTGTTGTGAGCATTCTTTTTCAGTTTACTTTACTGGATGCCTTGATAACTAGTGGGAAATCAGGGTGGTAACGAAGGCTGACAAAGGTAAAAAAGGCAAGTGCCTTCTGCTCATCTCTAATCTGGACTCTCTGATGCTGCTACATGACCTTTAGGATTTCTCAGGCCTAAATCATATATTAATTTCATTTCATTGCAGGCCCTTTGATTCACTTCCCTATGGTATTAGGGAGGGACCTGCCACAAATGCCTGCTCTTAAAGCTATTTAGCCTAACTGCCTGGACGCAAAGCTCAGAATCCCACGGCTGGTGAGTGCAGGAGCTTGGCACTACCACTTGTTCTGCAGAAGGGACAAAGCATATTCCAACAAACTAGGCTAAATCTGCAGGATTTTTTTTTTTCCATCAGAACTTTTTAAATGAAAGAACAGGATTTCAATTAAAGTTTTAAGAAATGTGTCTGATCTTTGGAAAATACCAATATTCCATTACCCCCCTCAAGAAAAAATACCATAAATGCCTGAAATAAAACTGAATACTTCAGAAATATTTCAGTGGAAAGTAAACCCAACAAGGAGAGTCACTTATGAAAAACAGAACTTGGGTGTCTTCTGCTCCTTCTTGACAGAGGCTATCTCATCATAGGCACTTCCCCCTCGGGGAGAGGGCCAGATCGCACCTGCTGCTGCCTGGTCAGTGCCAACACAGTATATGACAATGGAAGCATAAGGATGCACCTGCAATGATGCACCCTCAGGCCCTGTGCCACCATTTTGAATTAGCTCCTAAAATATGCTGGTAGTAATCAACAAAAAGCTTTGCTGGAAAGCAGCATTTTCTGGTCCCTCTTTTCCCTGTTCTGTCACCTGTCCTTTATTTCACTCAGATCTAGTCAGTAGTCTGACAAAAACCATATTCTGTTGCCAGAAAAACATGGTTTCAGCCACCTTCAGTTCAAACCCTGGCTTGAGCAGAAGTTACACAAGCAAGGAGAAAACTTCAGCTACTCCAGGCTGCCGACAGTGCTTCTTGTTTTCTCTCTCACTGAGGGCAATTCATTCATCTGTGCAGTGAGTACAGCCCAGTGCTCCAGGTGGCAGTGAGGCTGTGGAAAACAGGTTCTGGGCACAAGCTGTTATTCTGTGCTCAGAGTCTAACCAGAAAAAGATACTTCCTTGTGATTTTAATCTGAAGATTAAAGTATCTGCGAGTTTAAAGTTCTGCTACTTGCTTCAGTCATGAAGACAGCTCAATAAAATAAACAGTTTAAGGATACAACCTGATGCTCTATAACTTGCCTGAGTGATAATACACAGACGCTGCAAGACTTTGTCATCACTCCAAAGACAGCTTGTTGTTAAATCAGCTACATATTCCACATGTATGTGCCACCTTTGTGCAAGCTTTATAATAGACGAGGGCTTCTATTTGATATGAGCGCAGCAACTCAGAGAGAAGGAAGCACTGGCAAAGGCTGAACAATCACTCTTCAAGATGGATATCCCTGTCTTCACCCTCAGACATGAGACATGGATGCAGAATGTATGAGCAGCAGATTATGGGTGCAGGCAAATAATGGAGGAAAATGAAAATCACATCTGTCCTGACAATTAAAATGGGACACCCCTCATGTAGCAAGGATCACACCATTTGTCTCCAGAAAGACTTGCTCTGCACATCCTTAATCACACTCTGCAAAAGGGATGAATGTATAACACGAGGACAAATTTGTGACAAGCAACCCTGAAAGATTACGTCTTAGCCCTGAGGAATAGCTACATAAGTATGCCTCCTGGGAAAAGCCATACAAAGGACTTTGTCACTAGCACTGGGCATGGTTTGGCACTATATTTAACCTTCAACTCCTACTCAGAAGATAGAGCTTGCAGTGTGCCATATCAAATTGGAGCCTTTTTGGTACGTAAGGTTTTAGAAGGCTTGTAACTAAACTGCAGAATTTACTAGTAGCAACTCTTTTATCACCTAATTATGTATTACAGGAAAAAGTCATTTAATTTATTTTTATAGAAGATATCACAGTCCTTAGGTGTTTTCCCTAATGGAACATGTATTTACAACCTGGCCAAGCTCCTGCTGAAATCAGAGGAGTTTTCACAAACACTGGTTGTTAGATCAGGCCTCTGAATACTAAACAGCAAGTGAAAATAGATCCTGGCATTTTTTGTATATTACAAGACAGTAGTATCTTCCTATCTATAGAATTTCTACTTTCTCTGTTGTCATAGCTTTATTTTTTTTTCCTAATTATTTTTTCAGTGGTTCTACCTGGGAATTCTGAATAATGTTGTAGTAACAGTATTAATAAAGTGCAAATAGCAGCCTGGTGCTTTAGGAAAAATAATGGGATCTCTCACTGAACCTTCCATTAAATAAACTGTGTAAATACCCCTGGCAGACGGGAGATATTTTCCTTTAATTTTCTGTAAGAAATCCTTTGAAAAGGACACATAAAATGTTCTTGAAAAGGTAACTAGTGTCCTTACTCAGCAAGGTCCTTCAGCCTGTGCCTTGAACAATCATATAAACTGCGGAAGCTCAGCTTTCCATGATCATCAGTATCTCACCCCCTACATTGTTTCTAACTGGACAGCCACACATGCTGTGAACAGCCCTCACTCAGTTGGCTCTCCGTCAGGCTCACCCACCAAGACACCTGCCTCTCGGGCATTCCCAGCACGGGGTACTGTTCCAAGCGTCAGCCCTGGCGTGTGCCCTGCCACTTGACAGACCTGTGATCCACTGGCCAGCTGCTCCTGGCTTGCACTACTACAAAATGGATCAAACTCCACAGAGGGTTTCTAGTGGGGCCCTGTGCTCAGCACTCCTGTGCGCAACACCCCTGTTAATGCACCAGCTTTGCAGTTCTGTGCTCCTCCCTGCCTCAACTCAACTACTCAGCTACTACACGACTGCCAGCGTCTCATCCCTGCTGTGCAGACAGATTCCTCAAGGAACAAGTTCACTAGATTTTTGAAGTTAAACACAGATTTAATCTGAAGTGCTGTTCATATCAGAAAATATGCATCGATATGCGTCAGTTTAGAAGGGCCATAAAGCCAATGTCTGGAGAGTAAGTCTTATGAGGAACACTGAGGGCACTGGGGTTGTTCAGTCTGGAGAAGAGAAGACTTGGGGAGACCTTATCGCTCTCTTCAGCTATCTGAACAGGGGATGGAGAGAGGAGGTGCTGATCTCTTTCCCCAAGTAATAAGCGATAGGACAAGAGGTAATGGTCTTAAGCTGTGCCAGGGGAGGTTTAGACTGCATATTGGGAACAATTTCTTCACTGAGAGGGTGATCAGGCATTGGAACAGGCTGCCCAGTGAAGTGACAGAATCACTATTCCTGGAAGTGTTCAAAAACCATGTAGATGAGATCCTCTGTGACATGGTCTCGGCAGTCCTGCCAAAGTCGGACTTGATGATCTTAAAGATCTTTTCCAGCATAGTTGATTCTATGAATGCAGACTGCAAAACTGGGCAAATCCAAACTTTCATTATAATTTCAATTTTTTTAATTTTCTTTATTGCCCACTCTATGATTTCCTGAAGACTTGACTCATGTTCTTGGCCTGGCTGGTGCAAGATTATTCTTCTAACAACTATCAGCCCCCAGGACCACATTGTCAGGACTGTTTGTCATAAAGCAGCCCACAAAAAGGACACTGAAAGTAAATTAACCTACTGTAGGCAAACACTGTTGTGGTATAGAGTGCTGGCAGGGGACTCAGGCTCAGCGATTCTCCCTCTCATGCAGGCATGCGGTAATCCACTGCAGTTTGGCATTGTCTGAACATGAGCACAAGCCAAAAAGACTATGTAGCTGTTAGTCACAGTATCTGACTGTTATTGCTGTGCCACATGGAACAAAGGACAAGCCCGGCCCTTTCCCCCCATTTTGGGCCTGCTGATGAGTACTAGTGAGCAGGCTGCGACAGGGGAAAGGTGGTGGTAGACTGTAAGTTAAAACAATTTGTTAAGATGCCTTAGTTTACACTGGGCACATCTCTCTTATATAAGCATCTCTGCAGAGTGTTGCACACTGTTCTCAGTCATCAACAACACACTATGCCTTGGGCACAGATTTCCTTCCATCCACCCAGGCTCTGTTCCTGGAGTGCTACAAGTCAGGAGCAGTGGGGAAAAAAGCTGGTAGAAAAGACTGGTATTCTGAGGCCAGAATTAGGTTCTGAATTAATTACACTAGCTATTTCACAGAACCACAGAATGGTTGAAGCTGGAAAGGACCACAGGAGGTCATCTAGTCCAACCTCCCTGCTCAAGCCAGGTCACCTACAGCACCTTGCTCAGGATAGTGTCCAGACAGCTCTTGTGTATCTCCAGGGAAGGACACTCCACAACTTTTCTGGGCAACCTATTCCAACATTCAGTCACCCTCACAGTTCAGGTGGAACCTCATGTTTCATTTTATACTCACTGCCTCTTGTCCTGTTGTCTGGCACCACCAAGAAGAGTCTGACCTCATCCTGTTGACACCTTCCCTTAGAATACTTACACACATTGTAAGTGTGCAAGTATCTGTACACCCTGAGTCTTCTCTTCTCTGGGCTGAACAGGCCCAGCTCCCTCAGCCTTTCCTCATATGAGAGACGCTCCAAGCCCTTAATCATTCTAGTAGCCCTTTGCAGGACTTGCTCCAGGAACAACAGGCTCTGAGAAGTGCAGAGATGACCACGTTCCAGTTAGAGTATCATAAAGAGTTAAATGAAGGAAAAGAGCTCTCAAGTACAAATTCTCCTACAGACAGAAAGGAATTCTGTTTTAGTTTCAGAATTCATTATTCTGTACATTGATCAGCAATTACTGTTCAATGCCACTTCTGCCGTTTGTCTCCTCCCAGTAAATTACTGCTACTGAATGGCTGCATGTTCCTAGAGCCATCTGTTCCCAATTCCTGTGTTCCTAACAATGTTATAAAAAATATGCCACCACAGAGTTCTGATGAAATCCATT
Organism: Psittacus erithacus; assembly: GCA_009867235.2. NCBI lineage: Eukaryota > Metazoa > Chordata > Aves > Psittaciformes > Psittacidae > Psittacus > Psittacus erithacus. The sequence goes on along the minus strand of WYDI02008166.1, from coordinate 8,518 downwards.
GACTTAAAGTGTTCCTTATAGCTTTAATGACTGTTATTAATGATCCTTCACATCAGGTACTGTGCATGTGTTTGTACTGTACCTCCAGAGTTTCCAATAACAGAACAGTAAAGGTGATAAACATCTATCAAATCTGACTACAAGTTCAGAGTTTTGCCTATTACCATGTGGTTCGGCAGAGATTGTTCCTGCCTCAGTGTAGCTTTGGCAAACTTCAAACAAGAACACAAGAAAATGAAATGCACAGCAAAGGATCAAAACATACGAATGCCTACACTTTCTTGGATGCTCCAGCAATATGACAAACTATATTTGATAGGGAAGAGAACACCTGCTTTCTGTCACAGGATTTTCTATTGCTGTAAGCAGGAATAAGTGCATTTTTCCAAGGAAACTGCTAGCCATTTTGCTTCCTGCCTCACTTTTCTTTTATCTGACATCGACGAAGCCAGAGAGGGACTATTCATGAGAGACTGTAGTGGCAGGACAAAGGCCAATGGGTTCAGACTTAAACAGGGGAGATTAGGTTAGATATAAGGAAGAAATTCTTTACTGTGAGGGTGGTAAGGCACTGGAACAGGCTGCCCAAGCAGCTGTGAATGCTCCATCTCAGAAGTGTTCAGGGCCAGGTTGGACAGAACCTTGAGCAACCTGATCTAGTGGAAGGTGATCCTGCCTATGGCCTGTGAACTCAATGATCCATAAGGTCCTTTTCAACCCAAACCATTCTATGCTTCTATGTGCTCCCAGTTTTCTGGGCAGTTGCACTTCGTTTCCTGACCCATCTCCTCTACTTAGTCATAGGCAGAAATAAGAAAAGGAAGGCCTGCAACTCCTTCAGAGGAGAATCTGTTTTCTCTCTCATATGGTCCATATGGGTTTGAGAGGCCAGCAGGCCAAGGTGTAGAACAACACTACAATGGTGGAGCTTTGGGGCCTGATACTACCTAAAATGGGAAGGATTCTCACAAAACTGGTAAAGGTTTGGCTCAGGCCTAATTACTCATACACTATACAAGGTACTTAGAGGGGAGAAATTAAAAAAACAAGCAAACAATCAAAACCCACAGCCATCAACAGAACTTGATTTTTAACTCCTCACATGACTTTGAAATTGCTACATGTAAATAATCCCGACATTCAGATTCTGCCATCCTTCGTTTTGCCAGGCAAAACCTGTTACAAGTGACTTTATTGATTTAAAAGGGCACTATTCAGCAGGATCTGTTGTTTTTCAAGCAGTCTCATTTATTTCAATTGGACTACTTATGGAGAGAATTGATGCCTGCTGTCAACAAGGTGTGACAGAGTATAGCTCTCTATCAGTGATGGTATGTCACTACTTTTTTTACAAGGCTCACTCATGTCAGTATTGACTGTAGAATTCACTTTTTAAGGAGTTTCATAATTACAAAACCCAGCCTTATTTAGGGTCCCAATTCTGCCTTTTTTTTTTTTTTTTGTTTCAAGAGAAAAGTAAGAAACAAGCTCTCATTCAAACCAGAAGCACCTCAGATGTTTCATGTCCATGTCTCTCACCTGATTTTAACACTTCAAAAAGTGTTTTTCAAAAGCACAAGCAAAATTTTAACCAAACCTCAAAATTTAACTCAAAATAGTTATTTTGCAACTATCCTATTCTGCACCTCTGTAACAATATAGAAACATAACTTATATATGCCAACTCTCAGCTCAGAGACAGCTGCCCTTCCTGTATGTGTGTGTGTTTGCATATATACATATATATATAGATATATACACACATGTATATACACAGTGGCAACCTGCAAAGCACTTTGGTGCCTAGCTCTGTTGGCTGGAAAGCACTGTACAAAACATTAAGGTACCATCATGATTGTTCCACTTGGTGCATCAGTTTCTTCAAGGCATTTCTACTGGCATATGACCTCATCTTTTCCTCTTTAAAGTAACTCGCTAGAACCAACCAGCTATACTGCTGAGTATACTTCATGCCACAAACTGCAACTCTGGCACACAGTTCCAATCCAGCACTACCTGACAACTAATTCCTCAGCGCAACGCAGATGTCTCTCTCAGCAGGGATTACTGCTGTTCCTACTCACCACCAGCCTGGGAAGCACTGCCAGCCTTTGGCATCAACGGCTGAAAGCCTCTCTGATGATACTCAGATAAACTAGCACAGGGCACTCAGAGAGAACACTGACGTAGAGGCCGAGGGCACATCACACCCAGAGTAACAGTGGCAGAAGAAAACTGTTCCAAGGGCAAGCATGACAGGTGAGCATTCTCAGAGAAGAAAAGCAGCAAAGAAAGTAGAGGTAGGAGGGATATTACGGGAGAAAAAAATGGAAAATTAGAGTGAGTTCATGGGCAAAACAATTGGAACAGAATGCGCCCCATAAGAGAGGACAGAGCTGACGCCGACAGCCTAATAATAACCCCTGCATGTGAAGCAAAGCTGCATCACCTCACCAGGTTTGCCACATACCCTGTCAATGTTATCTTTGTGTTTTAATGTCAAAAAAAATCCTGTTCCTATAAGCTTAAATGAGATCAGGATAAAACACAGTGAGTAAGTCTCTGTCTTTTAAGGAAAGAAAACTGCAAAGAGGCAGGAATACCAGCTCCCTTGATCCATGGGTTCATTTAACACACGTGTGCAGCTGGGCATCAGCTTTTCCTTTAGCTGAGGAGTAAAGGTTTGCATCTGAATCACAAGGGTCTTTTTATTTAAGCCAGCAAATGAAGCTGGTGGGACAATGGAGAAGGTTGCCACTAGACACTGATTGCAGATTCAAGAATCACTGTTATAAAAGAAGCTAGTATGTCTATCACTGCCAGTACAAGAAAGATGAACTACTGGCTTGAGCATTTGCTGGTGTTGGAATAACAGCTACAGTGTCAATCCCTCCAAAATGGGGATTCAGCTTACACTGACAGGAACATTTTTGTCAGTACAGCCTAAACTAGCTCCTAGACACTACATCAGCAAAAACCACTCACCTGCCAGCCTAGCTGTGCCCACGCAAGGGATTTGCAGACAGAACTACGACAATTAGGAGTCAGACTCTTTCTTGTTAAACTGACATACCAACAACGTGTCTCTGTATAGGCTAAAACTTCAGCAGCAATGCCTCAGCTCATTTAGTTTCCCAGAATCTTAGACTCCAAGCAACTAGTCCTGTATGAGTATGCATGTATATGAAACACCAAACATGCAAAACCACTACAAATATTCAGCTAGCTCTTGTGCTTGGGAAGATTATACATTAACTCCAGGCAACACATTAGTCATACTTAAAATAACTTGGAAATCTGGTGCAAACTAGGGGATGAAGGCCATAGGAAAAAGAACAAAAAAGAATGCCACCAGAGGAGACACCCTCATCTTTTCTGACACATTTTGTGCTTTTACGTGGAAGACAGCTTCATAAATCAGTTTATATTAAAAACATCCTCAAGACATTACAATCCAAATCTGCAAGTCTGACCACATACAACTGCCAGTGCCTGATCACATATAACTGCCAGTGCTGTCACCTTTTGCTAGAATCAGGGGACACAACCCACAGACTTTTTATCTGTAATCATAATAACATGATTCTTACCATGAGTCCAAACCAAAGTTAGAGGGATTCAGCAGAAGAGTGAGACTCTGAAGGATTAACCCCAACTGAACAGAAGGATTCCATATCTCTTTAGGTATCTCTAACATCCACACATCTCATGTTTTTTCCAGGAACTGAATTTAGCAAGTACAACATGCAATCACAAAAACGTAAAGAATCATTTTCACAGGTAGGAGTGAGAGTAAGAGCACGTGACAGAAAGACCAGTTTACAGAGAGCACTACCAAGCACCTTGGCAACATGACATGGGTCACAGCACCGTCACGCCGAGAGCTTGACTTAACGGGACACAAGAGGTGAACTCCAACCCCTTTCCTGTCTGCTAGATGAATGAGACCTCCCACATGATGAGGGCTTTGTGGGATTATAGGCAATATTTGGGATAAGGAGGAGGACATGGTTTTTAAGACAGCTGGTAATTTTACAATAGAAACAATTGCTTGTTGCTTCAGCACTATGCAGGGAGCAGTAGGACCCCAGTATTCAAGGTAATTTAGCTCAAGTACATAAATAGTCTTACTTGCTTGTTAAAATCTACTCAGATGCTGACAGATCCTACACAAATGCATACACATTTTTCTATAGCCATGCTGGTTGAAAAATGTGTATGCATTTACTCTGTACACAACCATTTACCCCACTAACACTGTAAAACATAAAGAGGAAAAAACCCCAAGGAATGGCAAATTCAGACTAAAGACATGACTTTTAAATGGCTCTCTAGACAGGTGCACGCACCTGTCACTTACTCCTATGGCACACTTAAGAAATAAATGAGAATAAAACTCTTCTCCAAGATTGGTGCTTTTTCACTAGCTAATAACTGCTCATGTAGAGTCTGTAACACAGCTACCCACGAGAGCCCTACGACATGTCTCAGTCACTGTGCTGAAACTACCAATGCAGGGGTGCCAGCTGGGAGCAGATGAGAAGCAGAAGCCCAGGTGCCTGGGTGAAGCATTGGGCACTCTCCTTCCCCTTCCCCATGCTTACCTGGGCAGCCCTGGGCAAGGGCACCACAGTGCTCTTCCTGTGGCCCCGCACACGGGACTTTGCCACCTTTTAGATCTTCCAGTAGACAAACAGCACCAAGGAGAGGGGCAGGTAAAAAGCCCCACCAGTGGAGATGAGAGTGTAGGAGGGCTCCTAGCTGACCTGGCAGCACTCCTGTTCAGAGCTGTAGGTTTCCCCCCAGCCAAAAAGGGGGGCGAGTGAGAGGGCAGCAGAGAACGCCCAGGTGAGAGCGACCATGGCATCGGAGATGCAGTGGCGGGTGAGCAGTGTGTACTCCAGGTGGCGGGTGTTGGACCAGTAGCAGTCCAGGGTGATGGCGGTCACATTCCAGATGCTGGCCGTAGAGCACAGCACGTCAAAGCAGACCCACAGGAGGCACAATGCCCGTCCCAGCCGCCACCGCCGCCCAGCTGACAGCTTCTTCACCAAGCTCAGCGGCATCACCAGGGCTGCCACCAGTACATCCGATACTGCTGTGGAGGCCACAAGATTGTGGGGCACCCAGTGAAAAGCTTTCACTTGCAGGATGGTTGCCAGCACCAGCAGGTTCCAGAAAAAGGTGGCCAGGGTCAGGCGCACCAGCAGGGTCAGAATGAGGATGGTGAAGATGGAGAAGGGCTCCCGGCCCCTCCACGTGCCGCTGCTCGGCAGCCCAGAGGCAGCCGAGGAGGCGATGGTGTCCGCGACAGCTGATGAGGGGCTGGCACCCATGTTGGCCTCACACTGGCCCTGTGGGGTGCAGTCTCCGTCTTGCCAGGGACCGGGCTCGGCCCCTCTTACACTGGCACACGAACACTCCTCCCCTACCCAGGCCTCCTGCCGCCCCAGCGCCGGCCCTAGCACCGCTACCGGGGACCGGGAGCTCACTCCGCGCCTTCCCTCAGCGGCCGCCCGCCATGTGCCGCCGCCTCAACGCAGCCCGCAGTCCTCCGCAGGGGCGCCGCCGGTCACCCGCCTCCGCCCGCGCCCGGCGCTCCTCAAGCCAATACCGGGAGGCTGTGGTTCCGGAGAGAAGGGTCGGCGGGACCGCGGCTAGGAGCACGTACGGGGAGGGCGGCACAGCCGCTCCCGCTCCGCCCCAGCGGCCGCCTCGGGGGCGGTGGCGGACCCCCCTGCGGAGACGGGCCCGCTCAGCTGAGGCGGGAGGCGCCGCCTCTGCCGGCTTCTCCCCACAGTCCCTGTGAAGTGACGGGACACCCTCTTCTCCTCAGCGTTGCAGCCGGCCATGTTCCTCTCCGCGCTCCCACCAGAGCCTCTCCTCGCCTCGAGCAAGCGGCGCCTTCCGTGCAAGGTTGGTGTCGATTTTAGTGCTGAACGCGGGTTATTTCTAGGCTGCAGCATTTAAATGGGATTTTTTTCCAGTGGAAAAAAAAAACAACAAAAACCCAATAAACAAACCCATCACTGAAGTTCGCTTAAATTTTTAAGTGGCCGGGAACATCCCTGTCCTTACATGTGTTCGGGGCAAGTTCATGGCATGCTTTCTTCACTTCAGACCGATGCCCAGCCTCTGGAAAACATTCGTTTTCCTGGACCTTTCCAGTAACTGCCTTCAAAATCAGAGTTTTTAAAAAATAATTTTAGACCTGTTACACAATCTCTTTTGAAGTCTGTAACAGATGTTAACAGGGTGTTATGCATAAAGGAGACACGGCGATGAGCTTTTGCCATTTCCTGAGTAATAGTGACGAGTGAGAGGATCGTAGAGCAACCTGGATATTGTATTTAAAGTGTGTTTAAGGTATTATATGTAAGATCTTTGGGAGGCGGCCTTTATCCTCAGCCTGCTTTCATTCCTGGAGTCCTTTACAACCTGTAACCAGCATTTTCACCGGCTTTGTTTCCCCTTAGTCTGTTACCAGGACAATTTCAGTGGGAGTTACTGGACAAAACACAAGCTCTTTTCCCCTTCCAGGTTGTATGGTGTTGTTGAGAGATCTCCAAAGTTGTTTGAAGTTGTTGAGCACCAGTAAATTAACACCAGAGAAGGTCAGTGATGTTTGTTTTCTGGCAAGGAGCAGCTTACCTGCCATCACAGACTGTAATGGGGTAGACTTTGGGGACAGGAGATTGGTTGTTCATTTTTGAGGTAGAGAAGGAGTATTTTCTGGGTCAGAATAGTCTTGTGTAAATGAATGCTGCTCAAATCAATGTTCTTCACTTGAATTCACGTCCACTGAAGAAACTCATCTGACAAAACACAAACCTCTCACACCACCACTGTGTTACCCAATGCAAGCAGGGTCCAGCTTGCCCTACTCAGGGTTCCCAAATTCAAAAGCTGGAACTATGATTAAATATCATAGAAATGACAGACAATGGCTGTAGTCAGAATAACCAGGCTGTTTTGCTGCTTAACTTTGGGATGCCACTTCACTCATTAGATAAACAAATTATATATTTCCCAGACTCTTAATGCAGACATGATTTTAGTTGCTCCTTCCTATAGTAATTCTAACAAGTGCTCTAGTGTAAGCCTGCAGCAAAGAGAAAAATACCTACGTGCATTACTTACCAGCTTTTATTATTAGGAAAAAAAGGACTTATGAGTGCTGAGTTGTCTCACATTTTGCCTGTTGAGCTTCCAATTGGTAGAATCTGACAGCTTGTCAAGAAAAGTCTTTTCACAATCCTGCTGCAAGTTGAAAACCATTTAGGTTTTCAACTGCATCTGAAACCATTAGGCACTGGTAAAAATTTGTCATGGATAGGAAACAGCTTGTGACTGCTTCACAAGCAGCTTTGAATGCTTTGTCTTTATATTACTCCTTTTTGACTTGTGTCTTGTTTTGTTTTTAAAATGTCAGCTAAAGAATTACTGAACAACACTTTATTCCTTTAAAAGGCACCCAGGCCTAAGAGCAGTGAGGGAAACAGGCAGATAAAAAAAGTCTTTTAACTTCTAAATGTTTCAACGATAATCAGTCCAGTTCTGTGAGCTTAATAAAGATATAAAAGAATCTTGTCACAATTTGAATAACTCAGCTATTAAAGACTGCAAAGAAGACATAGACTAGCTGACATAGACTTAACTGCAAAAGTTTCATGTTTAGGAGCCCATATTGGCCAAGATATGATTCATTTGTGCCTGCTCCTGCAAGAAATGAGGTTGTCTTTTCCTTGTGTAAGTGTAGTTCTTTTGTGGGTTGTGGCCTACCATTACAGCCCAGATTATTTCAAAGCCTTCCTTTCATAGAAGATGTGTGTCCCATCCCTCTACTCCTGTTTATTATGTGTACATCACATGCCACATCCTGATAGTTACTTTCCAGTTCACACGTAAAATGCATTGAAATCCCCCTCTTCTTCCTCCCACCTGGCTGAAATAACCTAGTCCTGTAATACAGAGCCTTGAATAAAGTCTTAAATGAATTATTTTTTTCTTGATAATTACTCCACTGCTGTCTTGTCCTGTGAGTGCAAAAGCTTAGTGCTCCCTGAAGATGGCTATGGCAACACATTACGAAGGTCTTGGAAATCAGGGTATACTTTAGAATCATAGAATAGTTAGGGTTGGAAAGGACCTTAAGATCATCTAGATCCAAACCCCCTGCCATGAGCAGGGACACCTCACACTAAAGCATATCACCCAAGGCTCTGTCCAGCCTGGCCTTGAACACCGCCAGGAATGGAGCATTCACAGCTTCCCTGGGCAACCCATTCCAGTGCCTCAACACCCTCACAGTAAAGAACTTCTTTCTTATATCCAACCTAAACTTCCCCTGTTTAAGTTTAAACCTGTTACCCCTTGTCCTGTCACTACTGTCCCTAATGAAGAGTCCCTCTCCAGCATTCTTGTAGGCTCCCTTCAAATATTGGAAGGCTGCTATGAGGTCTCCACGCAGCCTTCTCTTCTCCAGGCTGAACAGCCCCAACCTTCTCAGCCTGTCTTC
>WYDI02008165.1:0-12491 GCA_009867235.2 Psittacus erithacus | reverse complement strand
GAAAGTTAGAAACACAGTGCTGCACCAGCCACTAAGAAGGAGAAAAAAATGACTGCTACTGCTGAACCCATGACAGATAGATACTGGGGGGAATTGGCTGGGAGCCACTGGCTGCTGCTTGGGGACAGGCTGGGCATCCGTCAGCAGGTGGGGAGCAATTGGGTTTTCTTCTTGAGTTTTATCCCCCTCTTTCACTCTCCTATTCATTACAACTGTTGCTATTGTTATTATATTTTGCTATTATTTCAGTTATTAAACTGGTCATATCTCAACCCATGGGTTTTTCCTTTTCCCAATTCTCCTCCCATCCCACCAGGGCAGTGGGGGGAGTGAATGAGCGACTGTGTGCTACTTCGTTTCCAGCTGGAATTAAACCATGACAGTTAGCAAAGTCTTTTCAAAACAGAAATGGTTTGGGGGCGTGGGGGTGTTTGGTTGATTTTTGTTGTGGATTTGGGGTTTTGGTTTGGTTTTTTTTTGATTGGTTGGTTAGGATTTTTTTTAAAAAAAGTATCATAGAAACTATGAGAAGACACTTCCTGCTTTTCTTTTAAAAGTTATCCTTCCCTGCCCATGGGGAGACTCAATTGGGAAGAACCACAGTCCGTCTTTCTTTGTCAGTGTCTCCCTGCATAATTTCTGAAAAATAATTCCATTTTGTTCTAGTAAAAAATAGCTTAACCTCCTTCATTTTCTCCTGATCTTTCTCCTTCCACACATTCATGGGCCTTTGTTTGGTTGTCTACTGAAGATTGAACTCCTAGAATTATAAAAAAAGATGTGTTCAATTTTATTTTTAATTTTTTTCATTTTGGCAGTTTTCCCCATTCTGTGGAGATCAACTCAATTTGCTAGTATATATTATTTGTAGTTATATATCATGTGACCAGTTGAAAATGTTGTCTTAACTACACAGATCATTGTTTATTATTTTATAAATCTCCAGCTCCTTTACTGAGAAGCTGTAGGACCTTCATGTTTATCTTTGAAAAGTCATTCAAAACACAGATTGGTTTTTTATGTCTTTATAATTTCTTCTAAGTCTTTTGCAATTCTTCTGCATACACAGAAAATTAAACTTTACATTAGGATTGACTATGCATATTTAGACCAAATGTCCATATAGCTAAGTATGTGGCCGGTACTTATAGCTTGTATCTATACCTGAATCTAATACTCTGTCTTTGATGGTGGCCATCGAAGAGATGATGGCCACCACTAAAGATATGGTGGCCAAAAGCTGCAGTTAAGGAAGAGCATGAGCACAGGGCAAGAATGTGCCCATGTTCAGTTCTTTCCAGAAGTGTTCCAAATTCTCACCCTTCCCTTGAAGATGCCTTGTTTTTTCTCCAAAGAAAACTCAAGTAACTTCTCTAAAGAATTAATTAGTCATTATTAGAGTCACAGGAAATATCTGAAATGCTTTATTTGGATTGCACTGTTCTGTGAACTGTGACATTTCTGCCTTCCATCACACATCAAGCTTTAATGAACTATTATACCTTTCCGCCAAAATATTTCTGGGTTTTGGAGTTAAGAGGTGTGTTTGACTGTCAGCATATGAGTTCTATCGGCAGCATTTTCACCAAGTAAGTTTTTTGAAACATTGCTTTTGATTCTCTATTGATTTGAAGTATCTTAACAGTATCCTCATTGGTTCATTACAGTAATAGGGATTCCAGGAACAGTTTATTTTATAGTTTGTGAATAATGTGGATGAGTGAGCAGTGTATATCAGGTCCGTGAATTAGGCATTTATTCTGAATGTATATACAACTGGGTAACATAATCATAAACACACTGATCTACACTGGACCTTCTCATTTCCCTAGTACATTATAGTTTTTATTAAAATACTTTGTATTTTTGCATTTATTTTGCAAAAGTGATGATTGAACTTATTCTGACAAAAACCATTCTAAATACCAGCCTGTCTCCATGTAGTAATAGATAATATTTGAATAAAGACACTGATTTCCAAGCAGAAGGTGCTCATTAGAAACATTTCAGATAACCATAATAGTATATGATTTGATAGTGAAATGCATAAGTGATCAGATATGATACAGACAATATAATCAGAAATCTACAAAATGTATATCTAGAGAAGCACTCCAATCATATAATTTCTTCTTTTATGTTTTTTAACTAATAAGAATTCCTCATTCAATCCTAAAAAAAGCTCACAAACTGGCTGGAAAGTATGATTTCCTGGGAATGCACTTCATCCCACTGTCCAAGTTGTAACTAAGTACATTAAATAGTATTGGCATTAGCATCTGTGAGAGATGCCATCAGTTATGTTTTCTATCACTGAGCAAATTTTGACCCTTCCAGCCTGATGGTCCAGCCAATTTTCCATCCACATTATCATCCATTTATCCAGTTGACATTCCATCAGTGTGCTGCAAGGATTCTCTGGGAAACTGTCAAAAGCCCCACTGAAGTCAAACTGCCCAGCAGCCACTGTCCTCTCCTTGACCACAGTGTCACTAAGGCTGGATGGGTCCAATTGTCCCTTGGGTCAACTGTCCAGCTCCCCTCACCTCTCTATTCCCTGTCAACCTCAGTCCTATCCCTGCTTCCCACAGCGAGAGTTTGGCGGCAGTTTGTGGTTCTAATTGCTAATCTAAATAGAAATTCAGTGGGAAGTTTTGGGATGTTTTGAGGCTTCCTAGACTGTCCAAGAAACTATGCTCAGCTCTGCAGAGGCAAAAGTGTTGGACAAGAAGGATCATTTTGAATGAAGATTCAGAGCTCTGAGTGAAATCTGAATGATCCTTTGAGGCCCCTATGTGCTACAGGCATATGAAATTTTAAGAATAAACATGCAGAATTTTAAAAGCCCATTTAAATAGATATGCCGCAATTAAGAGAGCTAGGATTTTTCCCATACACTTTTCAGTCTCCTGAGTAGCCTCCTATTTTACTCTGAATCATCAAATCTGTCTAGAAATGTTATCTTTTCAGAAAAGAACATAAAGATAACTTTAATTATACCAGCATATATTACCAGTGTTCTTATTCAAAGTAGAGGGAAGAATTTGGATGCAATTCCAAAGTTAGAATAGGTTTTCTGTTTGTTATAGACCTGCCACTGCACTGATGTTTTTTGCAACCCTGCATTCTCTTTTTCTCAATTTACATGGTTATGAATGTTTTTTTTAAAAGCAATATTTTAATTTTTTTAGACCACATGATACTGTAGACTGTAGGATGTTTTCAATATGAGCTCTCTACTTCATGCTTTAGCAGTATATAGTTCAGCAAGAATCTAATAATGTATAACTAAGTTATACAAAATTAATGTAATAAAACCTTGGAGCAAATTGTCCTGCTTATGTATAATTAAGAAGCAGCAGCTTTCAGAATTCTAATGCTGTTGGAGATGAGGGATTTGCAAATGGATTGTTAGCTTTACCTAAAGTTGCGTATAAGCATCTTGATTTATAATATAGAATCATAGAATATGTATGTTTAAAAAAACCAACACCAAAATTTTACATTTGCCCAGACTATAACAGGAATAACTGGTATAATAAAGGATTATAAAGACAATTATGGAATCATAATTACTCTCTTAGATGATTAGTTTGATTTTTTTTTGTTTATTCATTAAGGTTACTGAAATATGGTCTATGTAGATCTTTCAGTAAGGACATTTAGTGTTTTGTCCTGTTGATGTTTACCATGGAGAGCAATGTACTCAATCCATGGTTATTAATATTATCCATCTCACTTTGAAACAAATTACAAATGTGTTCATGGAGGGGGGCATATGTTCTTTCATACCTTCTTTATCAGCTAAGCTTTCTATTGCATTCTGAGTCAATCATTATGCAGCAACTCAAGCAAATGTCAACATGATTGTAAAGAGCAAAATCAAGAGTGAATCCTGAAAAAAAACGCAGCCCTCTAATTATACATATATAATAATATCTTTGAGAGTCAGGGGATAAACTTTGAATATTGGATTTGTAATTCACATTGAATTTTTGTGATTACTTTGTGAAGTTCCACTTAAAGTCAGAATTTTTGTCCTTGACTAGTACACATTATAGTCTTTTTTGTATTCACAGTTATGCTTATTGTATTTCATCTATGTAGAGTGCACAAACACGGCTTCACATTTTCCTCTGAGGATTTTATTTCCTAAAAATATTTAAGAAAATACTTTGTAAGAAAAGGTGAGAATTTGTAAAAAAATTTGTCTAATATTTTAAACCTGTCTTGCACATCTTCTGATGTCATATCTTGCTTCTCAGAGAAAAGGATCTGTAAGATTCTTTTAAGATCCTTTGTCTTTTGAGGATTCAGAGAAAGCCAAACTGACCCTCTCACCTACTCTATGTGTTCACTTTTCTGAACAGCTTTGGGACATACCACCTTTTAAAACTGACAATTACCACCTATCCTGCCACCTTTGAACAACCTTGCCCTTTGTGATTGGTATTAGGAAGCACTATAATTACAGCTGATTGATATTAATTTTTCTGACAAATACTTTGCACAGGAAAAAATGTTGGAAAAAAGAATCCTAAGTGTGATGGTGCTGCCACTTTAGAAAGCAGAAGGAGAAAACTTAAATTAACCACAACTTGTTTATATCTCTACCGCAATAACTCTTTCAGGTTCTTTTATGAAAATCTGATAGTACTGTTCATATTGGGACTACAGATTTATATGAGAGTCTGTTAAATATTCTATGAATCTAAATAATGAATCTCAGACCACTTTGCAACTTACTTTTGATGAGTCTTCTAGTGGCCAGACTCAGTAAAGGACTCCTATACTCAAAGCCTGTAATGAAAGCTCTGCAGCAGAACTTCTTCCCAGAGGAAAACTCAATAATAAGTAACTGTGGCAAATGTCAACATACACTATTTCAAATAAGAAAGTTTTCTTCTATGTTTTCTTTTTTCAGCAATACATAAGCAAAAATGTGCTAGTAAAAATTATATATTGCCTGCATAAACAGCTGAAAATATGTGTTCTGTTAAATATTAGAATTGAACACTCCAATGTAATTAATCTACATGAATGCACCTCAGCTGGAAACAGTAAATAGTAAGCTGCCTCAGCATCTTTCTCTAGTTTTTAAAACACTATGTTCATTGTGGGAAGTTAGGAAATTAATGAAAAGTGTTACAAATTGTATGATACTGCTTAGGACAAAAAGAAAAAACGGTGAATGGCTTCCTTGGGGCAAAGAACAGTTGTGCTTCCTTCCATTTAGTGAAGTTCAAATGACAGGCCTTGAGAAACCACTGCTTTTCCAGTTCAGTACAACGCTGAACTGCTCTTAAAGCTTTGCAGTGTACAGATGCTTCATTTTACCAGTGTGGAGTTTGCATTTTTTAATTCAGGGACAGAGGAAAAAGGAATGTGAAGGAGCAGAATTTCTTTAGTAACTCTGTGAAGCAACAAGATATTACAGAATTATGTTCTAATAAAAAATTTAGTGATGTAAAAAAGCACATTACAACAGTTTAATTTGATAATGTGTATGTGGGCTTGTTCTTGCTTTTATGCATACCATACTGTTTTGATATTTTCCCAGATACAACTGTTTAATAATAGCATATCTGGTTGAAAGCATGAGGCAAATATAACCTAAGCAAGTTTCCCTAGAATAATTCTATACTGTCATGTGGCTAAGTGTTACAGAAAGTAAACATAAGAAAGCAGGTATCTTTAATTGAATAAAAACACTACCATGCTGGTATTCCTCTTTTTCCTGAACTTCAGGAGTGCATTTTTATGATTCAGACCTTTGTAAATGTTTTTTCCTCTCAAGGATAGCCTTAGAATTTGAAGCAGTGCTGGGCAGATACTTAACCTGACTCCAGAAATATAGCAGCTGTTTCCTCAATACACGTGCCTATGCTTTGTGTGACTATAAGTATGCTGTCCTTAGCTCAGACCTGCTAGGTCCTGTAATACACTAGAATGTTCTGTACCTCTACTTATTAGTTCAGGAAACTGTGCTGCATGCAACTGCTGAGTGTCACCCATGCAGGCCAGGGCTCAGTGAGAGCATGGTGTCTATCTCCTTTCCCTATGCCCATCTGAGAAGAGGAAAATTAGCTTACAGAAGATTCCTGTACTTTCAGGGAGCTTCAGGAAAGTTAAAGTCAGAATTTGTCAATAAATGAAAAATGACAGTTTAAATAAAGTTAGAACTGTTTGGTACAGTTGTGCAGACTTCTGGGTATACTTTTGTACAGTGTACTTTTCTGTCAGGAGCTTTATATGTTAGAGTTGTAAGTATTTTGCAATTTAACTGTTTATAATATTGAGCATAGGCCTGAATCCATGCTTAAACTCAACTTCTGACTGTCTTTACTTCATGAAGGCAAGCTTATACTCAGCTTTACTACTACAGGCTGAGAGACTTGGGGTTGTTTAGCCTGGAGAAGAGAAGGCTCTTGGGAGACCTTAAAGCAGCTCCAGTGCCTAAAGGGGCTACAAGAAATCTGAGAGGGGCTTTTTACAAGGGTGTGCAGTGATAGGACAATGAGAAATGGCTTTAAACTTAAAGAAGGGAAGCTCATGTTAGATACTAGGCAGAAGTTCTTCCTTGTGAGGGTGCTCAGGCACTGGCACAGGGTGCCCAGAGAAGCTGTGGCTGCCCCATCCCTGGCAGTGTTCCAGGCCAGGTTGGACACAGGGGCTTGGAGCAAGCTGCTCTAGTGGAAGGTGTCCCTGCCCATGGCAGGGGGGTGGAACTGGAAGAACTTTAAGGTCCCTTCCAACCCAAACCAGTCTGGGATTCGATGATAAAATTGATATACAGAGTGAGGTCTTTTGAAGTTTCAGTTTCCAGCTGGCAAACATCTGGGAATAGATTCAGTTCTTTATTTCCCTCTCAGTAAAATGAGAATTGTGGCATTTGCCTTCTAAAAGAATTTTGAAGATAAATTCACTAAAGGTTTAGGTGCTCAGAAAATTTATCGGGGAGGTTGTATAAATACCCAAGAAAAAAAATCAGTGAAACCAATCTATTGGGACATACTTAACAGTAGCTTACAATGGATAATATCCACTGCTTCACTGCTTTCATTTAGTTTACATTGCCAGCAAACTAAATTAGTCAATCTGTGGTTTATGTGTGTCTAGGTTATTCAATTAATTACATGACAGTATATTTTTACTCATGTGAAGCAGAAATATCTAGTGGTTAAAAGACTGAAAAATGAATTTGGAGGTGTGGTATAGATGCAGCTCATTGCATATTGTCCTTATTCATCATCGCATCTTGTCTCCCTCAGCTGAGGCTCTGAATGAGTTAAACACCATCCTGTGAATTTCATTACACATTTTGTTATTAACAGAGAGTTGTCATTACCTCCTTGTAAATGAATGCTTTGAATTATTTTATATGTGTCTTTAACCTAGTTGAGGAATCAGCATGTGATGCAGAGCTTTAGGTAGCAGGAAGAAGTGAGTGCTGTATCAGCACTCTGAGGAAGAAAACCTGAAATCCGTTTAATTTGACATAAAATTTTCAGAAGTGGGTACTTAATCATATCATTGCATAACCCAAACCAGAGACTTCTAAAATGTTTATTATGTTTTAAATGTGCATCAGTGTAGAGGTAACTAAAAGAATTAGAAGAAAATTTCTGACAAGCTGACATTTTCAAAACAAATAAAGATTTTTCAATACTTTAACATTGTGTCAAGGGCAATTTATACTCCATGTCATACTACAATATTTAATTTGCTTTTGTTGTCATATTATATTAGCTTTAAAAGACTTTTAATATTTCAGCAGCTGCTGCATTGCCACAATCAGTACTAAAAAAACATTCAATACTGAGTGTACACAATATGCCAAGTATGTTCTTTGGATTACTCATAGCTCACCCCAGATGAGTCTTCTGCACAAAATTAGCTTCTGAAAGTAGCAGAACCCTTATGAGTGAAATCTAGAGGAACAGAGCAGAAAACTGTCAGATTTGAACACTGCTAGGAATCAGATTTAGTAATGACCTTATGCCCATGGCCCTAGTGATATACATTGTGGTATGTATTATTAGATATACTATGCTGTTCTGAATCAGTAAAGGGGCAGAATTTATCTCTTTCTGAAAAAAGAAAATTGTTCCCTAAATCACTGTGAATAAACCCTGAATCGTGGTCTTGAAGCAGCAGATCAGAGAGATCATTTTGGTTTTTATCCACTAGAATTCTGTATGCCCTCTCTAAGAATGTCACACTGTATATATATCTAATTTAAAATTCTTGCTGATGTCAAGGATCTGGAGAAAATAATACTGCTTTCTCTACCTTGCTTCTAATATACTTTTGTGTGGGTTACTCATGAAAATGGATGCTTCAGGGTCAGATTATTTTTTATTGTATCTTTTCTAGCCATTAGAGATTTCTTAATTATCTGTTCTAAATTGGCTCTCCTTGTCATAGTTATGAAATAATCTACTTTACTGAACAATATAAACATACAGCATTCCAGGATAAGAATAGCAAAACAGGGAGGGTCTGGTTATGATGGTGTTGTTAAGCCTTTGGGTATTTTAGTCCTCTAATTATCAAAATTCTGCAGCAATGCTGAAAATATGACACCGCCACTTGTATTGATAAATCAGAAATGACACAAGTCAGGAGAGTGCTTTAAACTGGTACTGGAGGTTAAAACTATTAACAGTGAAGTAGCTTACTGAAATTAGACTCTACTTGAAGTAAACTGATGTCATTGATTTGTATGACAGGCTGTAGTACTCAGCCTTTAGTGACTGTGAGAGTGTCCGTGTTAAACAGAGGGTACTGTCACCTTCATATTTTTAAAAACTGTCCCAGACCATTCCCAGTGTTTAATTTCAATTAAACAATTTTGGTTGGAAAAAATGTTCTATATGTCTTTTATCTGCCCTGAGCTGCTGGCAAAACAAACTGGCTTTTCCATATTTGGCATTTATTAATAATATTTTGAATACCACTGCACTTTTTAAGCTGAATGTGGTAGAATTCTCATGTGGGATTATTAAATGAGTCGATTTGCATTCTAATGAGACCAAATGTTTGGGATTGTATTGTTAAAATGCTAAAACAGTGTGCGTATAATTATTTTGCAGCTTAGATTCACAGAACTCATTTCCTCAAACTCTTTTTTTTTTTTTAATAACTGAAGAGACAGAGCTTACTGCCTGCTGGAGGGGAGGCGATTAGGGTAATTTAAACTGTTCACAAATGACTTTGCTATGAATTAAAACATTTCTTTGGCTTTGCTGTGCTCCTTTCATTATCTTTAAGCGGCTGCAGTGTTGAGTCCCATAAAAAGTCTCACCAAGCTCTCTTTCCTTGTACAGTTTCTCATTTGTATTGATTAATCATTTTGTAATTCTATTCTAGGTTGCCTTGCTCATCTTTAAGGCATGTGCTGCTTTTTCTTTGCTTGTCTATCCTGTAACGGTTATGTTGTCTCTTCTAATACCTTAGCTTTATCACTACAAGTCAAGCTCTAAAACATTAATCCCTTCATGCTTTAATTTCATATTCTATTACCAGAATGAATGCAAATACTGTTTCATTTTTACTCCTTTTTAATCATCTTCACTACAGCTTTTGCAAATGGTCCAAGAGTAAAGTAAGCTTTTTATTAAAGTGAAAGATTTGTTTGGCTACTCTTTTCATATATTTCTCCACAAATATTGCCAAACAAGAATTGTTTATTTCAGGCTTCTGAGACGTTCTGCTGCCCTTCTATTCCCTATCTTGTGAGTTGCAAAGCAGCATTGTGTAAAATACGGCTTTCCTAAGAAGAGCTGCATGTTGCTCAGGGCAAATTGCCATGAGATACTGCAGGGAGGTTTTAACAAGGTCTTGTCTTCTCCACCCCTGCACTGTATCGTGTTGTCATAAGCAATTGTGATTGTGAGGTGTGGGTAAGGGTTGCTTTCTAACTTGTGCTGTGAACCACCAGGCACCACTCTTGCATTGTAAACTTTTGTAAAATTTATATAGAGAGACCTTAGTAACCCCATAGTTAAGCTCAAGTTGCACTCTTCAAGCAGGTTTTAAATACCTGAGATTGACACAAACTTTTTTTCAAAGATCCCATCAGGAAACTTGTATCACTTTCAGTCGGAAGAATGCTTGTGGAAGTTTCTAGTTAAAAAACATACTGTCTGGCTATATTCAGAATTTTAAGTAATTTATAGTCCTCTATTTTTTCCCCCTGTTTTTTCAGGTCCTGACCCATGATAATTGCTAGAATTGCAGGATAGTGATTTTTTTAGAGCATAATTCTAGTGTTATCCGAATGAATATTCCTGTTTCTCATTAGCAGTCGCATCTTTTGCCAAAGAACCCAAAAGTCTTATTCTTTCCCATTTTTCTAGGAGAGAAGGAAGGAGTTGCATCATGGGAGACAATTGTGCATCACATTAGAGGGCAAAGGGTTGCATATCAATGCCTGCTAAAAGGAAGAACAAAGCATTCCTTTTCCTTCTCACTGACTATTCCGTTGTTTATATAAAAAGAAACCCTTTGAGTTAGATTAGTGATGTTATATCTGGCATGTTTCTTCCAAAACTTACTTGTTTCCAGTTCTCAAACAAACTTGCAGTCAGTATAGGCTGAATAGGAGATTAATTGGAACTGAGGAAACTGCTTAAATTGGCTACCTATGTAAAAGCAGGAGATTCCAATGTCTCTTTTGCTAGAGACTTGAGAATATACCCTGCATATTGTCTTCCATAGTGCATCACATGTTCTTCTATGCAATCAAAAACAGACATAAGATTCAGGTATGCTATTCCTCCTTTCTCATAACATCTCCAGAAACACAGAGGTTTTGTTGCAGAAGTCTAGCTCTTTCTGCACAAATGATAAACTTCTGAAGAGAATTAAAGCAAAATAAAATACCATATCATTACAGTGCAATGGATGACATTGCAGCCGTATATAGACATTTGGTTTTCCCCTCCACAACTTGTTCTTGATTTTTAGCCATTCCCAATGTATGTCATCCATGCCAAGTCTTCATGTTCAAGTTCACAGCCTTTATGTTTACAGAAAGAGACTATGTAGGCATAACTAGGGGTAATGAATTCAAACTTTAACAGGGGAAGTTTAGGATAGATGTAAGGAAGAAGTTCTTCTCTGTGAGGGTGGTGAGGCACTGGCACAGATTGTCCAGGGAAGTTGTGAATGCTCCATCCTTGGCAGTGTTCAAGGCCAGGTTGGATGGAGTCTTGGGCAACATGGGCCCAAGTATGCGGCAAAAGAGTTATCAGACTTCAGAAGCTTGAAGTTTGTGATATTTACTAGCAGTTAGGTTGGCATTAGATCTCTGATGCTTTGGGCTGGGGCAATGTTATTGCCTAACAAAGCATAAAACTCAGCATTCATAGCACAATATTTCACCCCATTTATATCAGCCGTCTCTGGTTCAATTACACCTATTCAGAAATGAGTGTTCTCTTATCTGTTCTTCTGTTTTGTCCTCAGCAAAATAGGCACTGCCAGCCAGTCTGCTAAATTTTAACATTCTCTTACCACAGCAAAATTTAGAGAACTTCTATCACCAGTTAGTTTGCAAAATACCTGCAGCAAGCCTGCCTGCATGCTGACACCTCTGCACCAGACAGGAGTCACGTGTGAGCTAGATGAGAAGAAGTAAAGCATTTAGATTTCAACTTTTGCAAAAGCCATGCCTGGCACTATATTGGCATTTACGCAGCGTTTCAGAGGTTGGCACACTCAGCAACAGCTGTTGGACATCTTCTAGAAGGTTCCTCACAGAACTGTGGCAGCTTGAATCCCACCTGCTGGCTGAGGGAGCTCACAGAACCACAGAAGATCTTTAAGATCATGGAGTCCTGTTTAATGTTTATTTAATTGCATTTATTGTTGCATTTAATGTTAACTTATGCTGACCAGTACTATTGTATCACCAAATGTTGCTGTCTCCATAGAGAAATGTGTCCTTGGCAGAAGAGGCGTCCAGAGGGGCAGGTTGTGCCAGGGCAGGGGCTGCAGCAGAGTGGTGCACACAGGGGAGGAAGAAGGGCACGTTCCCAGTGGGCATTGAGCACAACTTAGCTGAGGCTGCCAGCACAGCTGGGGCTGCTGGGGAAACAGAGGAGCAGAAAGGCCAAAGAGAATCACAGTCAGCCAGGTTGGAAAAGGCCTTTTAGGTCATCAAGTCCAACCTTTACTCCAGCACTGCCAAGGCCACCACTAACCCACAGCACTGAGGGGCTCATCTACATGGTGTGTGAACACTTGTCAGGACGGTGACTGCAGCACTGCCCTGGGCAGCCTGTTCCAGTGCCTGAGCACCCTTTGGGGAAGGAATTGTTCCTCAGCTCCATCTAAACCTCCCCAGAAGCAGCTTGAGGCCATTTCCTCTTGTCCCATCCCTTGTTCCTTGGGAGCAGAGCCCAGCCTCTTCTGGCTCCATCCTCCTGTCAGGCAGTTGTAGGGAGCCATCAGGTCCCCCCTGAGCCTTCTCTTCTCCAGACTAA
>WYDI02008162.1:0-14774 GCA_009867235.2 Psittacus erithacus | reverse complement strand
AGCTGCTCTAAGGTCTCCCCTTCAGGAGCCTTCTCTTGTCCAGGCTGACCCAGCCCAGCTCTCTCAGCCTGGCTTCATAGGGCTTTGTCTGCTGGCATCTAGTTTCCCATGTAATAAAAGCTTTTAGCCTGTGTAGAGCTCCCAGATGATCACCTTGCGTAAGATGTTACATGCCTGGCCGTTGCCAGGAGTTGGGTCGGGTTTTATTAGGGTTCTTTGGGAGTTCAAGGCTTTAAAAGGCTTTTTTCAGGCAGAATCTGTATGTGTAAGCAGTCTTTGCCAGGGTTAGTAAGAGATTATGAAATGGGCCTTTTAATTGTTTCCTTGTAGCTCTTGTTTATTTTGCTTTTTCTTTTACTTTAGAGCTGGCTGAAACCCAGAAGTCCTGGAGTTTGATGTTCCTGGCCCTGCCGGGTTGTGTTTCAGGCACTAATGGGCAATTTGCTTCTTTCAAAACTTGTGTTTCTTAACTGGTTATTGCCCAGAGTGTGCCTGTATTGATTTGAACCCTAGGTCTTAGGAGAGAGGGAATGGTTTTGTGTGTTTCATCCATGCAACTAATAATACAGGCAGTTATAATAAGGAGGCACTGTTGATATTCAGTAGCTGTGTGCAAGACTTGTGAAGCTCAGGTATGAAGTAAAGACACTTTGTGCAGAGTTTGATGTAAAAGGGACATTTTCATCCTGAGAGAAAAAGTTTCTAGTAAGTACAGGGAAACTGCTATGTATTAACTCCTGCAGCTGGTGTGGAAATGGATTTTTTCAGTCTCTGCTTCTTTCCTTGCAGCGGTTGCAGCGGCTGCAGCTTCAGCCAACGGGGCAGCGGGCGGCTTGGCAGGAACCACGAACGGACCATTCCGCCCTCTGGGAACCCAGCAGCCCCAACCCCAGCCCCAGCAGCAGCCCACCAACAACCTGGCATCCAGCTCCTTCTATGGCAACAACTCGCTGAGCAGCAATTCCCAGAGCAGCTCGCTCTTTTCTCAGGGCTCTGCCCAAGCTGCCAATACTTCCCTGGGCTTCGGGAGCAGCAGCTCTCTTGGTGCCACGTTGGGCTCTGCGCTGGGAGGGTTTGGGACAGCAGGTAAGAGCAGAGGAGTCTTCCTGGGGAAGAAGGAGGTGCAGATAGCTTTACATGCAGCGAGGGGCTGTGCAAGCTGCTGAGCCATTCATAGAATCCCAGACAAGTTTGTGTTAGAAGGGACCTTCAAGCTCATCCAGTTCCAGCCCCTGCCATGTGCAGGGAGACCTTCCACTAGAGCAGCTTGCTCCAAGCCCCTGTGTCCAACCTGGCCTTGAACACTGCCAGGGATGGGGCAGCCGCAGCTTCTCTGGGCACCCTGTGCCAGCGCCTCAGCACCCTCACAAGGAAGAGCTTCTGCCTAAGAACTTATCTCAATCTCCCCTCTGGCAGGTTAAAGCCATTCCCCTTGGCCTGTTCCTACAGGCCCTTCTCCACAGCCCCTTTCCAGGTTTCCTGCAGCCCCTTCAGGCACTGGAGCTGCTCTTAAGGTCTCCCCTTAAGGAACCTTCTCTTCTCCAGGCTGAACCAGCCCAGCTCTCTCAGCCTGGAGATTAAATGGAAATGGGAGGTTAAATCCATCTAGGTTAAATGATTCTCCCTGAGCAATACTTTGGCTTTCAAAACCTGCAGCACTTGCTGGTGAAACTGCTTTTAGTAGATGATACAATTCGAAGTACCAAAGTAATGAACTTGTTTGGTTATATACGTGATCAGTCATCCTCTTGTTGCTACAAATTAAGTTCTAAACCAGCTTTAAATGTCCTTGCCTTTACCTGCTGTGCTTGGTGGAGGCATGGGGCTAACAGGGATTGGCTCTGGAGCAGTATCCACCCATGTGCAAACTCTTCCTACCTCAGGATAATGGCTGAGTAACTTCTCATGACTTCAAAAAAGCTGACCTGAGGTGCTTTCCATGCTTTATTCTGGGAGTTTTTATCATACACCAAGAAAAGGTCATTTACTGTGGTTGCAAGAAATGCTCCACGCATGGTTTCTTTTGATTCCTTTGTTAGGCAGTTGGAGTCAAAGATTTTTCTCAGAATAAAGCCAAAGCAGAAAGATGTCTGTGGGTTGGATATTTTTTATTCCTTAGGTTTGTGTTTTCTGAAGTAGAACAATTGTTCTAATTACTGCTTAGGCTCAGAGGTAGTAATTATCCTGAACTTTCCTGCTTTCATCAGTGTAAGGGCAAGTTAAAACATGCCTTTTGAGCCTGCTCCATCCAAAAAGGCTGAGGCACATCCTGTCACTGCATCAAATCCCAGTGTTAAACACAAGTTAGTCTGGATATTTGTCTTAAGCCTGAGATTTGGAGCCATCTTGGCTTCAGGGAAACACAGGATTCACCTTTTCTGTTTCAGTTTAACTCATTGAATTCAGTTAGAGGAGTTTGCTCAATGCCAAGATGCACAAATGTCTTTTTCCTCAATCAGTGAATAGAAATGTGAGGTTCTGGCTTCCAGAGCATGTGTGCAGCCATGAAAGATGGCTGGTTCATTACAGGTAACAGTTTCACTATTTATTAAGCAAGGCTTTAATGAAAAATTGATTTTTTTTTTTTCCTCTACTTGAAAGCACATTTAAAGAGTTTGCATTTGAGTATTGAGACAGCTCTTCAAAACCCATTGGGTTTGTGTGTTCAACCGACTTCTCATTTCCATTTCACTGAAGCTGGTGCAAGCAGGAGCTGATCCCAGCAGGAGCTGGTCCCTGATGTAGTGAAAAGTGAACTTGAGGATTCCAAGCAAACATACATGAAGCTGTACATGCTCTTGAGTAAATAGGAATAGATCAAATCTCATTTTGGATTTGGTTTAGTTCTGATGGCCAAAGAGTAAAGCTGGGATTAAAACTCATTTTTAACTCGGGTATTTCTGCTTGATCATCAACTGTGGATTTAATGAATGCATTTCATTTGGGCACATGCAACACCTACAGCAAAAGAGCCTGGTGCAATGTGGCTACTAATGGGTGCCCTTGTCAGGGCTCTCTGGCTGTCTCAGCAGCTTGTTAACATCACCCAACATGACTTTCTTCTTCTTTCCAGTTGCTAACTCCAACACAGGTAGTGGCTCCCGCCGAGACTCCCTTACAGGGAGCAGTGACCTGTACAAGAGGACATCCAGCAGTTTGACACCTATAGGACACAGTTTTTACAATGGCCTTGGGTTTTCCTCTTCTCCTGGACCTGTGGGAATGCCTCTGCCCAGCCAAGGACCTGGCCACTCGCAGACTCCACCACCTTCCTTATCTTCACATGGATCATCTTCAAGTTTAAACCTGGGTAAGAGCCACAGTGCAGCACTGCAGGTTACTGCTGTGCTCTAGGTGTGACCACCCCTACACTACTCTGTAGGTGAGATACCTGCTGCAGAGGGGCTGCTCTTACTCCTGCAGCAGGGTCTCTGCTTGTGTAGAAATAGATGAAACACTGAAGCAGGAGCTGTAGCATCTGTGGTATAGACTCATAAATCATTTAGTCTGGAAAAGACACTTGATATAATCAAGTTATGTGTTTGTTTTTTAACAGCAGTTCAGCTGTAGATAGGAAGGTTTCATAGAACCATAGAATCACAGAGTGGTTTGGGTTAGAAGGGAACTTAAAGCTCATACAGTTCCAGCCCTCTTGTCCTGTCCCTACAGGCCATTGTCCAAAGCCCCTCTCCAGGTTTCCTGGAGCCCTTTTAGGCACTGGAGCTGCTCTAAGGTCTCTCCTTAAGGAGCCTTCTCTTCTCCAGGCTGAACAAGCCCAGCTCTGTCAGCCTATCTTCAGGTTTCATGAGGTTTGCATGGTCCCACCTCTCTATTAGTTCCCCGTTTGCTCATCCCTAAATTACAGGTAACATTCCCAAGTGTCTGAATAACAAACTTTTCCTTGCGCAGATCTTGGTAACAGCACTTACTGTGTGTTGCCCTGGATTAAAACAGGTAGAGAATAGATACAGAATAAAATAAGGCTGATCCTTAAACTTACCAGATAGTTCAAAATACCCATTAAGTTTTCAGTAAGGAATGAACTTAGAAGACAGCCGCTTCTTCTAACCTCATGATGTGATCTCATTTGAAGCAGCACAGAGCTCTTGTCTGAGGATTTTGTGTGGTGGTGTTTGAAGATCTCCCATCAGTGTGTCGTTATCAAAAAGCACATTAGTGCGTGGGAGAGACTTCCTTAATTCTGGTCAGATACATTACTTTATGCAGGCTACATCTTCTGGAAGAGCTTCTAGTTGACCCAGAGCTCTTACCTGTAATAAAATAGTATAAGGCGAATGTTAAAGAACAAAGCAATGCTCACCTCAACTTCCCCAAGTGTTCATTTCCGAGCATTGTAAGCAAATAAGGTAGGTTATTGCTTGGTCTGCACCAGAACTTGCTCAAAAATCTCTTTGGTTTTATCACGTATCTGTCTGGATTTAACAAAACTTGGTTATCAGAACAGTGTTTCATGCATGTGTGCACTCATAAAATGCTGTTTATCATGTTTATTACATGCCTGTGTGATAAATTGGATGCTGGCTAAAGGTTAGCGTGGAGCAGTAATAAATATGATTTTAAGATCAAGTTTAGATTTACCGTCTTCCCTTGTTCAGAGCTTTAATGGAATTGGAAGGGTTTTAGCTTTATTTATGCAGCTGTACGGGCCTGAAGCTGACAGTTAAATAGCTACAATAAATTAATGCTGAAAACTAAGCAGACTCCAAGTCAAGCACTAGAAGGAGTTTGTTACCCCTGCGGGCAGATTAAAGAATGAATCTTCAAAAGTGGCTCAGGGAAGGGTCTGATCTGTTTGAGAACAAACTGGAAGGAGAGAGGAGTTACCATTGACATGGATGGGTTGTGGCCCAGAAGTCACTATGGGCCTTCCCATCGTGAGCTGCTCCCAGGTTTCTGGCCTTTGATGCTTGACTGGTGGGTTTCAGAGGAGCTTGATTTGGGAAACCTGTCCCCATGGCAGTCTCTTCATTCCCAGGATGATGTTCAGCATCTCCACTGGGAGACGTGGGAAGAAAACTGGAGTAATTTGTGGTTTATTTTGAATCTCCACAAAGATCAGAAGGTTTTTCTTGGAAAATCTCTGATGGAGACATTTTCTAAACAAACTCTGCTTTCCCTCTCAACTCAGGAGATTATTCATGGGTGACAGCAGTGTGAGGGCTGAACTCCTTCCCCTTGACAGCTCTTTGCTGGTGATCAGGATCTTTTTTTCCATTGCTGTGACTCTGACTTGCTCCAGGCTTTCAAAAAACAAGTAGTAATTCTGAGCTCTTGGAATGCCATGGATAACATATGTACACCATTGCTGGGCTTGTCCCTGTTGGTTTTCCTTTAGCTGTGCAGTGATTTACTGTTCCTTTGCGTATCCTTGTGAGAAACGTCACTTGGTCACTTTCTGGAGTTCTTACTCAGGTAGATAGAGATGATGGCCACACCGTTGGTAAGGGAATGTGAGACAGAGATGTGACCAAAGAGCTCTCAAGTCTCCTTCTTTTTTGAGAAAGGGCAGGTTTGTCACCAGCTCCATAGAAGTCAGAACATGTTTGCCCAGCTCAGAGGCAGGAGAGCATAATTAGGCTATTATCAGATACTTAATTCTCATGTAATGTTTCCTGCATGGAAGCTTCCTCCAGGCACTGCAGGAGCTGCATAGTGCAGCTCACTCAGCTCTTCCTTTATGTAGTATTGATTTCAGACACGGTTGTGTGTGCAGCTGCAGGAGAAGGTCTGTTTCCTTTCAGACATCCCCACCAACGTTTGCCCTGAAGGTCTCCCTTCTTTTGCCAAGCCTTCCCAGCTTTACCCTCTGCTCCCGTTGGCCTTTCAGCTGGCAGGTTCACATGGGATAACAGCAGTTTTCTTGGGAGGACTTTGCCCCATCTAGAGCATGGTACTCACTGAAGGCACCTTGTGGTCTTTGACCAGCAGAGGGATCCCGAGCCCTGCAGGAAAGGGAAGCGTCCTCCTCTATAGCTTGGAATTCTGAAAGCTGATACGCAAGGAAGCAGTGTTTCAGGGTTTAAGCTGATGGCTGTCAGTGCACACAATTCACTAAGTACATTGTGAAGCATTGCCTGTTCCCCCATCCCTGCTGTTGGGTAACAGGGTGGATTCAATGGGGTGAGCATCTTCAGGGCATTTGTGAAAGCACAGGATTTAAAAAGTATTTATTGCTTTTAATTTATTATTTGCCTGTATTTAATAATGGTTTTGGGTTTTATTGCTTTCTTGTTGCCTTTTTCTTACCTAATTTCATCTTAATCCTGACTCCCATCCCCAGTGTGCTTCTTATAATAGAATCACAGACTGGTTTGGATTGGAAAGGACCTTAAGATGATCTAGTTCCAACTCCCTGCCATTGGCAGGATCACCTCACACTAGACCATGTCACCCAAAGCTCTGTTCAGTCTGGCCTTGAACACTGCTAGGGATGGGGCAGACACAGCTTCTCTGGGCACCCTGTGCCGGTGCCTCAGCGCCCTCACAGGGAAGAACTTCCTCATATCCAACCTGACTTCCCCTGTTTCAGTTTAAACCCATTCCCCTTGTCCTGTCACTGCAGTCCCTGATGAAGAGAAATCAGTCCTTCACACAGCAGCAGGGTAGGTGGGGAAAAAACCTGAGGATGGAGGAAAAGGGAACTGGAAACAGCAAGTGAGGGAAAAGCTGCCAGTGCTGGGCTGGGCATTTGTCTGGTTTAGACAGTTTTGACACCAGGAGCTCTTCCATTCTGTTCTTCACTGAAACTTGTAGCTGTTCCTAACGGAACACTGAGGATTGGTGCTGGACCGCATCCCCATCCAACTGATGTCGTTTCTTTGCAGGAGGGCTCACAAATGGCAGCGGCCGCTACATCTCAGCTGCTCCTGGAGCTGAAGCCAAGTACCGCAGCGCCAGCAGTGCCTCCAGCCTCTTCAGCCCCAGCAGCACGCTCTTCCCTTCCTCCCGCCTGCGCTATGGGATGTCGGATGTGATGCCCTCTGGGCGGAGCAGGCTCCTTGAGGACTTCCGCAATAACCGCTACCCCAACTTACAGCTGAGGGAGATCGCCGGGCACATCATGGAGTTCTCCCAAGATCAGCACGGATCCAGGTGGGCTTAAAAACCTCGTGCTGTGGGGGAGGCTTTTGGGAAAGCTGCTCTTTGAGTCAGCATCGTTTGCAGTTTGCATCCTATCCTGAAGGAATGAGGCAGAACAGGGAAAAGGAGGTGTGAAGAGCCAAGTGGTGGAACACTCTGAGCCTTCTTTTTAAGGACTGCCTGGGTACCAGTGGTGACAGTAGGAGTTCCTCCTCTGAAGAGGAGCTTGCTTGCTTTGCAGTTTGCTAGCTAGTCCTACTGGTGTAGCTTAGCTCATTAGGAAGAGCTTTCTGGACACAAGACCTTGATGCCCTACTCTATTGAGATCTGCTTTGCTTGGAATGAGGAGATTTTTGGGGTACTAATGGTACCGTGTGGCCATGGACCTCATGGCTGCCACCATGCTCAGGGTCTCAGATTGCTGGATAAGGTGACTGCATTTCACATTTACTCTGCAGGAGCTTAGTGTGTGAGGCTCTTGGAAGGCTTTGGATTAACAGCCGTGTTGAGGGTGTATGTGCCAGCAGCATCACACCACCCTGTTTTCCAGGTTTATTCAGCTGAAACTGGAGCGTGCAACCCCAGCAGAACGTCAGCTCGTGTTCAATGAGATCCTGCAGGCAGCCTATCAATTGATGGTCGATGTTTTTGGGAATTATGTCATCCAGAAGTTCTTTGAAGTAAGTCTGTGTTCCCCTGCAAATCTTACTTTGCCATGTGTTGTCCCAAGGTATTGGATGAGCTCATCGAAACCCTGATTTTTGGCTAAACCAGTGGGTATCTG
This sequence comes from Psittacus erithacus, assembly GCA_009867235.2. Taxonomy (NCBI): domain Eukaryota; kingdom Metazoa; phylum Chordata; class Aves; order Psittaciformes; family Psittacidae; genus Psittacus; species Psittacus erithacus. The sequence continues at coordinate 6,889 of WYDI02008162.1, read as the reverse complement.
TCAGCACTGTTGTCATCTCCTCCCCCTGGGCTGTTGCATCGTTCCTGTTGGGGCGACTGAGATGTGGGACTTGCAGAGATTCATCTGAAAAGGAACACTTTGCTTTGAGATGCAGGAGGTGTAGGAAGAAGTAGCCACATACCCAGGAGATGTAGGTCCATCAAAGCATTCATGGATGCTGTGCTGAGCTGTCAGTACTCGTGTTTAGGAACAAAAGAGAAACTTTTCCAGTGAACAGCATCCACTGCAACAAAGTGTGGTGGTGTCACCCCAGGAGGTTGGGCAGACGTGCATCTCTCCTCCTTCAAACAGGGCTGTTCCTTCCCCACCAAGCCCTTGTGGTTCTTCTGTCCAGTATCCTGGACAGTATCTATGCAGTATCAACCCTCTGAAGGGTTAGAGAGCTGACACATCTCACCTGGGTGGCTCCAGCGTCTTTGACTATGGAGTTTGTTTCACGTGTTGGGCATGTTTGACAGACATAGAGCAGGCACTTGGCTTGTGCCTCTTCACATCCATTGAGGTGTGGTGGGTGTTTTCCTTCTTTTCCATAGGCACAGTATTTCTAGTTTATCTTTGCAGTGTGACAGCAGGGGAGGGCTGCTGTGACACTTGGCCACTTGAGGGTTTTCATAGACTCACAGGTTTGGGTTGAAGGGACCTTAAAGCTCATCCAGCTCCAGCCCCCTGCCACGGGCAGGGACACCTTCCACTAGAGCAGCTTGCTCCAAGCCCCTGTGTCCAATCTGGCCTTGAACACTGCCAGGGATGGGGCAGCCACAGCTTCTCTGGGCACCCTGTGCCAGTGCCTCAGCACCCGCACAGGGAGGAGCTTGTGCCTGAGAGTTCATCTCAGCCTCCCCTCTGGCAGGTTAAAGCCATTTCCCTTGTCCTGTCCCTACAGGCCCTTGTCCAAAGCCGCTCTCCAGGTTTCCTGTACCCCTTTAGGCACTGGAGCTGCTCTAAGGTCTCCGCTTAAGGAGCCTTCTCTTCTCCAAGTTCTGTGCTTGTAGTGATTGGTTTTCATCTCCCCAGTTTGGCAGCCTGGAACAGAAGTTAGCCTTGGCAGAACGTATCCGTGGGCACGTTCTGTCTCTGGCTCTGCAGATGTACGGCTGTAGGGTGATCCAGAAGGCCCTGGAGTTTATTCCCCCAGACCAGCAGGTAATTGTAAGTCTCAATTTTAACTTTCTTCTTGATGTTTAACGTTCCTTGCCCTTTGGTACCTGACCTGCGACCTCCTGTTCCTTTTGTGGCTGGTGTTCCTTTGGTTTGGTTTATGGCATGGTTGTTCTGTTTCCTGTGCATGAGAAGTACGTGACACCATTCTTGGGTCTTGTTGTCATCTGCTTGTTCCACTTAACTGGCAGTGGTGTTGGTTGTCTCTTAATTCCCTGAAATCAGATTATGTATGTAGGGGAAACTGAGAATGATGGTGAATTAAAGGATATTTTTAAATCCCTTGAAGGAAGCAGTGCCAGGGTTTTGCCTTTAATATACACTGAGATATCACTGCTTTGATATGTGGGTCAGTACTCTGCTTTCCTGCAGTGAGTAATTCCTCCTCATACAGGAGTTCCTATCAAGCCTGGCCTGCTGTTACAGAGATGTGGGTGATAGCCAGTGTCCCACTCAGCGCTCATTAATAAAGCAGTTCCTCAAGGGTTTTATGAACTATGAATTAAGATGAGAAATACACAGGGCAAGCCAGCTAATAAAGGTGTTGGGAATCATGATGCAGGAATCTCAGTGTAGGTTATTACATGAAAAACTGAACTCTCATTCCCTGTAGGCTGAGCTGGAGCGAAGCTGCTGCTGCAGCAGCAGGGTGGTGGCCAGGGTTTGCCATTGGCTTCCTCCAGAATGGTGGTTTTGAGGCCTCTCTGCTCCTGGGTTTGTGTCAGCTGCAAACCTGAACTCAGCTACTTTTGGAGTACCCAAAACTGTCATTCTCTGTTTTCTGATGGTGAAGTTTTTGGCCTGCACGTGTGGTCCATTGGTCACAGCTAAACTTCCATCTGCTCATTCCTTCATTAACTCATAGTACTAACTCGCTGTGTAGAATACTTGCAAGTTCTTCCCCCATTGTAATCACACATGAAGCTGACACCCAAAAAAGTTCATGAAATTGGGGCATTTGAGAGTTCTTTCTCCTGGAGGGGAGCAGAGGAGGAAGAGGGGGATGAACAGTATTATGGTGGATCACGAGATTTGGATGCTCGTAAGAGGACACTCATGTTTAATGAAAGAAGGGCTTTAACTTCCATTCATCGTAGTCTTGGTGGTTTCTGTAGCACAGCGAGCTTCACCTCAATACCTGGAGAACTTCCAGTTGGAAATCCATGGGTGCATCCTTCATCCCTTTTCATATTTGTGACCCCATTCAGCATTGCAAACTTTGCATTTCTCAGCCGTGAGCCCTGCTGGTGCTTTCTGTTTGGCTTTCTTTCCCCAATAGAACGAGATGGTTCGGGAGTTGGATGGCCACGTCCTCAAGTGTGTGAAGGACCAGAATGGTAATCACGTGGTGCAAAAGTGTATTGAGTGTGTGCAGCCTCAGTCCCTGCAGTTCATCATTGACGCCTTTAAGGGACAGGTAAGGGCTTGATCTCCTATCTTTGTATCCTTATGTGTTGCTGTGAATAGTGCGAGAGTGGCTGTAACTTGTTCAACCGTTATGCATTTCAGCAGGTATCAAGTGAAAGGTTAATGCAGCAGCATTAGGGAACCTGAAATCTCTTGGTCATGTCTCTTGTTAACATTTTTGTGCAGGTATTTCACAGGAAAGCATCCTTGCAAAACCCTGTTTGCCTGGAAAATCAGGGATTTCTGACTGATGGAGGAGAAAGCAAATCTCTTGCTAATCCATCTTCATACTGAAGGTGGTGAGCAGGGTTTAGTGATGGGTATGGCAAACTCCCAGTATGATCCCTGGCTGTGAGGATTTCTTAAGAGGACTGCTGCTTCCCAAGGGTCTGTGTTGTGAGGAGAAACAGGAGTTCCGTCTAGAAAGGGGCAATTTCTTGCACTTCATTTTCATGTTTTTTCTTGTATCCTCTCCTGAATTGGTCCTGGCTCTTGGTTGTGCAGCTGGCTTTATTCTGCCCATAGTCAGCTTCTCTTCCATTACAAAATCACTGGTTTAAGTGTTTCCAACTTCAGCTTAATTGGCTTTAGAGGGGCATTTTGAAGTATTGAGGGTTTTGCCACTGGGATGTGAGGATAGCCTGGGGTTATTATAGCAGGAACCAGTTTATTCATTTGGCTGCTGCTGAAACAGCAAGGAAAGTGGGGACTTGCTTGGCTGTGTCAGAACAAGCAGGATTCCAGCTGAGAACTTGCTCAGCAGATTTGCTGGTTAGAGTTTAGCATTGCACCTTCCACTAGGGAATTAGGCAAAGCCAAAATACCTCTGGGAGCTTGGCTGGTGGCACTGGTGCTTCTTTGACCAGCTGTCCCAGTTTCATCTGAACTTGCATATGGGAGGTTAAACCCATCACCTCAAGACTCTTCTTGCAGTTTAATTGTACTTCAAGTCCTGTTTTCTTGCACAGTTTACTCAATAGTTATTAAAAATGTGTAGAATGTCAGTTTAACTTCAGTGCTTGGATTTGCTGCTTTTGGTCATTTTAAGCAACCAAATGGGACTTTGTGCAGCAGTAATGAAATGTGTCATGTTCTTAGCAACAGCTTTGGTAATCCGTTAGAAATAAGAAAGAAGGTTCTTTGTTGTCTCTTCTCCAAGCACAGTTAAGGCTTTTAAACAAATCCACATTGTTCAGGAAAGTCCTTTGCTGAGCATCTTCAGCTTGTCTGGTTCAGACCATTTCTTACGTAGCTTCAAATACGTCGCTGGCAAAGTGTGCTGAGGTTATTCTTCTGAAGCAGTGTTCAATAAGGCCTGGTTATCCTGGTGTTCTTTGTATTAATAAAGGGGCTTTAGCACTTGTTTCCCTCTTTGATGAAAGGGCAAGCTGCAGCACAGGTAGGGATGTGGTCACCAGATAGCCCTGTAGCAGTGGGGCTCAGATGCTTCCAGTTCCCATTTATGCTATCCAGAGCTGCAAAACTGGCATTACTTCCCATTCCTGGGAAAACCTACCATTTGTTCACTTAATTCCAAAAGGTTTCTAGGATTCCCAAGGACTAACAGCAGTCTTGCTGCCTGTGCTTGCCTGTCCTTGTTGAACACAGGTTTTTGCCTTGTCGACACATCCATATGGCTGCCGTGTGATCCAGAGGATCCTTGAGCATTGTCTTCCTGAGCAGACCCTTCCCATCCTGGAGGAACTTCACCAACACACCGAGCAGCTCGTTCAGGTCAGTGTGGGAAAGGGGAATGCAGGTGCCATGAGGTGTTTTTCAGTTACTGTTTTGTATTAGGAAAACTCCCTGGCAGCCTGGTTTGGGACTGGTGCTGGACGCACTGGTGGGAACACAGGGATGTTCTCCCTGAGAGGAGGAATGGGAAGGAAGAGCCAGACAAGAAATACATCATCATTGATTATTTTGGCTATGTGCAAATATCCATCAAGTATCAAAATTGTAGTTACTTTCCTTATTGAAAAGGAACTTAAGTATTGAGTGGGTGCATGTCCTGATGCTTCACTGCAGGCACTGCCGTGTAGGCAAGATCTTAGGGGAGTAGGAGAAGAAAGTGCCAAGTAATTTGGGTTCTTAGTGTATCTTGGTTTTATGCAGACCCCCTTCCTGGCTGTCTTTCCTCTTCCTGAGGACTTGTTTTACACAGGTCCTGGTACTGAGGCACAGTGGATATAACAGCAAATGAGCTTATCCCATATGCAACCTGTGTATTTAGCACATGGAAACCTGTGTATTTAGCAGATGGACAATGGGAAGGGGCTGGGCATGGAGGGGAAGCACCAGGTTATGCCTCTGGTACTATCAACTGGGAAAACACTTACTTTGTGATGTGAATACACACACATTCACAATGTGAACATGCATGAGAACAGTCCCCCATAGCTAGAACCCTGGCACAACCCTCCAAGGACGTGTGATTTGTGTGCCTGAGCCTGGAGAAAGCAAAGAAACTTGCAATAAGCAGACTATTGACATTTCATGCTGAAGGACATTGTTCTGATGCCGTAATTTGTACACAGATGTAGCATTTTACCCCCTGGTGAAACTCTAGAATGCACATTGCTGTCGAAGTAGAAAGTATTGCCGTGACTTGTACAGTAAATACTTATAAGTAGTGTTTAGTTCAAGCTTGTAAGTCTTAACGCACAGTGGGAGCTAGTTTGATATTAATGGTTCCTGTCCACATTTTGTCACACACTTCTGCTGTCTCTCAAACAGGATCAGTATGGGAACTATGTTATCCAGCATGTACTAGAACATGGTCGGCCAGAGGATAAGAGCAAGATTGTAGCAGAAATTAGAGGCAACGTGCTGGTGTTGAGTCAACATAAATTTGCTAGGTATGAATTTGTTCCTTAAAGCCTCCACACCCTGTGGGAGCATGGACACATGCTGGAGTTGCCCAAGAGTTAGGGGTGGGGTGCAGAGAGGTGAAAGGAGGTGAAAAGAACTTTCTGCTTAACAACAGAATGCTATTTGTAACCGCTTATAAAGCGGGATGAGTGATCGGCAAGGTAGGTTTTCCTTGTCATGAAGGAGGATGGAGATGTGGAGGAGCAGCTGTAATCCAGTCCCGGAACTTGACCATGACTTTTGCTGTGTGTTGGCTTAATTTTGGTTTGGTGGTTTTGAAGTGGTCACTGTCCCTTGGTTAGTAACATGCCATAAGAGTGTTTCACTGCTCCTGGGACGCTGGGTCAAGCCACACGGGAGTTTGGGAAATCCATGTAGCCACAATTCTCTTTTCATCTCACTTTTCATGGAAGAATCTGGGCTTTTTACTTGCCAAGTCTTGCAGTCCTTTTGGAGGCACATGCAACGTGATGTCCTCTTAGGGAAGCTGCAGCAGTGTGGGATTGTTGGTCCAGACACTACAGAGCTACACATGAAATCCACCTTAGTGGATGTCAGGGCAAAGTTGTACTTCCCACGTTTGTAAATTGCTTTTGCATGTGTTTCTGGCCTTTGGAACATGAAGGCTGAGCTCTTCAAAGGCTCAACATTCCCCCTTTTTTATGATTAATGAACTAGAGCTTTAGTACTTGCAGACACAAGGCAAGTGTAACATTAAGAATTAGAAGAGAGCACTGTTAATGTTGTTATTCAGATTCCTCCTCTGTGACTTGCCTTGCTCTTTTAATTCCTAAACTTCTTTCCACATGGAGCATTAGCCCAGTGTAGGGTATCCCCTGAGCTGAGCACTGCCTGTGGCAAACCACTTGGTGATTTTGTGATTCCAGGGATGTGGAAGGTAAGACTAGGAAATTCCTCATCCCCTTTCATATGTCCTATTTAACCTGGCTCCCTGGAGAGCAGAGACCAGTCATCTAATATATTAAGGAGTTTTGGAAGTTCTCTGCCTTTGCTAAGATCTTAAGTTCCTGAATAAGCATTTCCCTGCTGTTCTGACCTTGGGACTCTGTTTCTGTCAAGGTCCAGCACTGAGAAAACCACACAAAGAACAGCTCATCTGCTTCTCTGATGGGTGTGTTGAGAACAGACGCTGATCTCAAACATAGTGTCACTCAGAGTTGTACAAATTAGGGTGAAATAAAACCTAAACCAGTCCTTTATCCAAATTCCCACTTGGATCCCAAGCTCCTTGGACTGCTTTTCTGTTCCACGTTGCTGAACTGCTGTGCCAGCACATAGAATCACAGAATCAAGCAGGTTGGAAAAGCCCTTTAAGCTCATCCAGTCCAACCGTTCCCCAGCACTGCCAAGGCCACCACTGACCCATGGCACTGAGGCCTCGTCTCCACGGTGTGTGAACACTTGCAGGGCC
>WYDI02008159.1:10371-40222 GCA_009867235.2 Psittacus erithacus | reverse complement strand
GAAGAGGCCAAAGTCTGCTCTCTTGAAGTCCAGGGCAGTGAGCTTGCTGCACACTCTTCTCACTGTCATGAGGATCTTGAATTCAACCTTCTCATGATCACTACAACCAAGGCTGCCCTGGAGCATCACACTTTCAACCAGCCCTGCCCTGTTGGTGAGCACGAGGTCAGGCATGGCACCTCTCCTTGTTGGCTCCCCTATTACTTGCAGAAGAAAGTTGTCTTCCACACAATCGAGGAACCTCCTGGATTGTTTGTGCCAGGCTGTACCATCTCTCCAACAGATATCAGGGTGGTTGAAGTTCCCCATGAGAACAAGGGCCTGCGAGCGTGAGCCTGTTCCTATCTGCCTATAAAGTGCTTCATCCACTTACCTGCTTACTTGTCATTCAAACTGCAGGGTAGTTCACGGAGTATTAATATCCCCCTACAACAACTGGACTGATACTTGACTTCGAATAATTTCAGAAAACTAATCCCCCCAGTGGTGACTGATGTTCTCTCTCATTCAGCATCTGGCAACAAGTGATTCCACTGAGTAATCTTGGTAAAACTTGGAGAGATTGAGAAGTTGTGAAGGAAATTCAAAACAATGCACTGCTGTATTAACAGCTGAAGATGAAACACTATTTTTGTGGGTCTTCTTAATCCCATGGTAATTATTTTTAATGGTCCATGGTGGCACTTCATTACGGATCCAACTTTTGCTTAAATTCACTGCAGTTAAAACACTGTGTTCTACATGGTGACTTGCTGGTAACAAGAGGAAGAAAAGCAGCCTGCATTTAATGTCCATGGCTACATCTCTGAGCCAAACAGTGGCCAGAAATATTAATGCTAGATAAAATACATCCAAAGTTTGTAAAGCTATCTGCAGAAAGGTCCCTACTTACAGCCCAGTAAGGTACTGCATCACGCCTCAAAAAGAGTTACCAGGATGGTTTTGAAAGCATCATCCCTCACTACCCAGACACACAAGGGTCTGCAAAGAAGTCCTTGAGGGAATATGAGTGGTTCTATTTGTTTTTACTGTTTTGAATGACAAAACAACATAATAAATGGCATTAGTCCTTTTTGGTACTAACTGAAGTACTCTAAGACAAAGGAATGAATGGTAAGAGCAATAGGGGTCAAAAGTCAGGGGTCAAAGCCAGAGCTGCCAATAAGCAACTATTCATAATGTAGAACATCCAAAAAGGTCCATGGTGTCTACTTAGAAGTACATACTTCATCTACTGTGTTACAGCTACCGTCTACTTCCATGTCTCAGTCCTTTAATGCATCCCAGAAAGCTTATGCAAAATAAAGAACAGATGCTAGCCTGTTCAATGTACTTTCAGTGCTTTCTTGTTGCTGCTTTTCAAATGTCTGAATTCCTCTGGTATTGTTTGTGTTATTTTGGCACCTACAAATGATCACCAGCCACCTGCGCTATGAACTGCATGAAGAGAACATAACACAGATTAACATTCATCTTTCCCCAGAAGATGCCTTATTACTGTCCAGTAATTGCCATAATGAATACGGTTGCTTGTTCAGACTTCCTGCTATTCTCTATTAACAAGTTTCCACCTCCACCAGTGCTGCACCTCCCCAGCTTCTGCAGCTCTGTTCTCTTATGGACTCTTAACACATGGGCTTTACCATCTGCGGCTTCTCCTGCACTGGTATCAGAAGAAACCGATTGCTGAGTTCACATACATTAGGTCAGACTCACAAAGACTTCAATTTCTGTTCAGCAGCACCCCAGAAAGAGGCACTGGGGAGGAATGGGGGGTGGCACACAGGCAGGTGTGATCCCAGGCTGCTGAATGGGGTGACTGAAGCCCCAGCTGCCGAATCCTCAGGCCAAGCACAGCTCAGCACTCTCGAGCTGGCTTTGACCTGTGTTATCTGAACGTGTTCCACAAGCCACAGCTTGTGAATAAGTGTGCTGCTTCTGATGGGGAACTTTAATATCACTTTTGAAAAGCAATCTGTACTGTTAAGGTAGGGAACAATCAGAGCATCCTGAGAATACCAATCTACTAGGATTATGTCCCATAAAACAAGCATCTTTCAGCGCTTACATGCTTCCTCTAAGCCACACAATTGAGAAAATCCTACCCAAAACTGAAAGCCAACTTTCATTCAGAAGAGCCGGAATGAAGTGCAGGAAGTAGCCTTGCTAGATGTATTAATAATAACAACAATAACATGAGGCTCAATGTGGATTCTAGAAAACAAAAAAACACACAAGTTGATACATTTTCCTTCTTTAAGGATTGTTCTGTTAAAGATGTCTGCAACTTGACTGTACGCCCAGTCAGTTGTGGATCAGCATTCTGGTATTTGCCTTTGTCATTTATTTAATATGACTGCTTATGAACAGCCAGAAGAATATAAGAAAGCCTCCTATCCAGGCCTCTGCAAGTAATCTGCCTGCTTCTCCCTCATGGCTGGTATCGACACTGACAGAGCAGAGATTAAAAACATTCTTCCCTTCCCTCTTCATCTGTGACTCCACACCCTCTCTGGCAGGCCAGGTCATGGTAACTTTTCCACAGAATAAGAGTCAGTAACTCTAATGAATGTCACTGTAGTAGGTTACAGAGACATAGGCTGTCAAATTAGACAGCCTATGAAAAATAACAACATAAAGAATGTTTACATATACTGTAAACACAAGAGATTACCAAAATAGTTTGTACCTCACTAGAAAGTGTTTGAGAGTTCAAATTTAAAGAAATCCATTGACTAAGACTATTTAGCTCTTGCTCTCAGCTAAGCAAAGGTTTTGGCACATGGCTCCATGGGCAGAGGAGCCTGGCTGCCCCCAATGGAGCAGACAAAAAGTCCTAAGAACAGACAGCTGTGTGACCTACTGATCCAGAAGCCACAGCTGAGGTCACTGCTGTTTAGTACTGCTCAATGTGAATAGGAACGAATGTACTTCTTGTACTGACTTGCAAGATACCTGGTCAGTGCAGGTGACTGACATGTAGACAGTAGGAGAGATGATCTTTCGCCCTTAAGTGCAAGCTTCGGCTTCACACAAACAGGATTACCAAGCCACAGCCTATTGTCACTCCTTGGCAAGAACCTTTTAAAGTCGGTTTAAAAAATCCAGACAAAAAAATAACTAGCGAGAAATACCTATTCTGTTTCATTTCTAACAACAAATGGTGCCAGTCACTTCTGTTGACACCTTCCCTTCCCTCCCTGCCCCCCACTTCTTCAATAAATGAAACAAAACATGCAATACAAACAGTATGTGTACTAACTGCTCACATACAAAATTAGCAGGTGAAAGACTTCAGTTTTTTGATGCAAAAATACCATTTTTCTGTTCCCTGTATTTTATGAGCTGCTGCACTGACAGGCTCCTACAAAACACTGCAAGCAGGATGTCATTTGGAAAGCACAGCAATGCAAGCCTCTGGCAAAATGACTCCTACACTACCAAACCCATTTCTACTAACACAGCTTTACCCATGAAGTGTCATAATCTTTACAGTAGTATTAATTAAAAACTCTATTTATAAAAAAAGTCAGTGTGATAAAAGGCAGTAATTTGGGGTGCAATTCAAGTTATATTTTAATTTTTTAATCATCTTGAGGGTTTTGGTTTCTTACTGTGTTTTAGTCCAGTCACCTCAAATATCCTTAAACAAATCATTACACTTGGTCTTAAGCACGTCCTTTTGATTACTGGTCACATTATGTTCAGTTTTTGAAGACAGTGGAATCAAATAGTTTGGAGTCTGTAACTCCAGTCTTTCCAAAGCTTTCATGTCCTAGCTTTCTACATGCACATATTCTGTTTTGTTCAAGAAATTATCCACAATCTGTATGCAGTTGCTGGCTCTTGGTCCCTCACATCATAAAAACTCCTCTTCATTTCTGCATGATTTAGCAAATTGAAACACCTGTAGAACATGTTCACCCACTGTGGAAAACTTTCCTCTTCTACTCTGAGATCTCATGGTTAACTGGGCTATCAGGTTCCTTAAGCTTGAAACAACATTCAAATGATAGACCAAAATTCCTTAAAAAATGAATTACACCTGAAATCATACCTCAGCATACAAAGCAGGAGTATGATGACAGAAATGAAAGCTCTGTATGAAGATTTCCATTTTCTTCAATGTCAGTGTGAACCATTAATCAGGAGTCGCCCATCCTCCTAAATCTTATGCCATGCCATGTTCTTTATTTTTGACAGGTGGGACTTTATATTATCACTGGATCCATAAAGCTCCCTTGGGCTCTTACAGAGAGAGCCTTCTGCCTGCAGTAGTAGAATGGCAGAGGAAAAGAGACCTGAAATTATTTTCACAATACTTCCGGTTACTTCAAGAAAACATTAACTTTTCTGTAATTGGAAAAAAGCAACAGAACAGGCTGCAGCAAATGCATGGGTACAACAGGAAACATTACTTTCTCCATCATGGCATTAAGTGCATTCACCTACGCCACAAGTGGTATCAAACATCCAAGGGCACAATATATTGCTTAGTTCCCTTGTACATCAGATACAGGTTCTACACAGTTATATGCAATAAGCCTGAAGTATCAATGATGTATACAGGATCTTCATGCAAGTATTCCCACTTTCTTCCTTGGTCTGGTGTCAGTCAGGCCCCTAGAATCACTTAAACCAGTGAATATCATCCTTCCTGCCATCACCGCCGGCATCCCTGTGGTCAGCCAAAGCCTGAAGAATGAACAGGCAGTATCCACTGTAGTTAAACCACTTGCATGTGACTTGTGGCAGATAAATTACATGCACTGAAAAAAGTGTGCCTGGACTCAGAACAATCAAAGAAATTCATTCTCTTAAAGCTACCTATTATTTCAATGAAGTCAGCTATTCAAGCAAAAAAAAACCAAGAACCAGAAGTAACGAGGTTCTGCTTTACAAGAGTGGCTGCTTTTTCTGAAATGGTTTCTGGACTGATATGGCCACCCTTATTAAATACACCTTAGTGCAGAAAGATATTAGAGCTCATCACATGGTTCCACAAAAATAGCCTTCTTCCCAGGGAGGTGGAGGGGCCATTTCTTCATCCCAGGCTGCAGTCTCTCCATGCCGTACAAACTGTCCTGCACCAGCAAGATTGGCTGGCATACAGGCGGCCAGCAGTGACTATATCATGTAACAAGCACCTCTCCTGTGCAGTGTTTGTTACCATCAACCAGCAAGAGTGAACCGAGGGACTCACTGCTGCTCTCCAAAGGTCAAAAATCACAGCTAACAAGCATAAAGCACTGTCTTGCACACTCAGACTCTATTGCAGTGAAGTTGCGGCCACGAATAAGAACAGCTCATCCATGTGTACTGGATCAGCAGGCTGGCACTGTTTGGAAAGAGCACAAGTCAAGTCTGGAAAGTTTTAGCTGGATGTGTTTCAGTTCCGTGTGTGGATGAGCCAAAAAATGCAAACAGATTAAAGAAAAAAAGGAGCAGGATTTCCCTTTGCATGTTGCAAATCATTCCTTCTGGAGGCTCAACACGCTATAGCAAGCATGTCCCTAATGTGTGCCCTACAAAAGCCAGGGCTCAACTCATTAGACCAAAGCCCTGGCACTGCTTACTGGGCTTGATCAGTGCATGCTGTGAAGCAAAGATGGGCTTGTGGAGTCCTGATCATGCTCTATTCTGCCCTGTTTATTTAACATCTGACTTAGAGCTGCTCTCTGCCTAAATTCAGTCGCAGTCATTACAAAAGCAATGATTTCTTGGGAGTTTCTTTGCAAGTTCTATAGCATCCCCCAAACAGACCTTACTGGGCTTAGCCACAAAAAGTAATCAAAGCCAGAGATACAGCAGCTCATTGCTTCTAATTGCCTTTCTCCTCTCGATCCTCATCCCAGACCTTCCTTACTCTGGGCAGAACAGAAAAGCTTGGTCCCAAATGTAATCAGTGTTCTTCAACTCATGCAAGCAAAGCAAGGGACAAGAACCACCATCTAGAAGGAATCCTGCTTTCTTTTCATTTACTTTTCACATCATCACATAAAGCCACTAGGAATCTCATTAAGTTGAAACATCAAACAGTTCAAGCTTTTTCTTTGGATGAAAACAGTATACAAGGCATTGCTCAAAACAATTATAAAGTAGGTTCACAACATAGTTCTTGAGTAAACACAATTTAGTAAGCATTCAGTACCAAATTCAAGCAGTATTTGTAGTCATGCAATAAAGGAGAGCCCTCTCCACCAATTCATTCTCAAGTTAACACTGCCATAAATTCCTACATGTGTGTGAAAAAGGCAGGCAAAGAAAGAAAAAACATGAATTACAGCAGAAACCAGGCTGCTAGCTGAACATTTGAGAGCAGCTGGGAATAATGCATGATATTCATGAAGTGAAGCAAAAGCTGACAAACACGCTCATTTAACCAAGACAGATGAAATAAAATTTATTGGTTCTTTCAGTCTGTTTCTCCTGGCTGCAGCCTCTTTCATGGTCAAACTATCCCTACCAAATCCTCAGACTCCAACAGGAACAAAAAAGAATTATTTGGCTATATCGGTAACGCTGTAGAGATGAATGATGTACAGTTTAAACCCCAAAACTGTTGCATACTGGTCAGGCACACAGACTTCTGTTCACAGAACTAACATCAGGACCATTTCTCCCTCCAGGGTATGATCAGTGCATCCCACACACCTATTGGAATATGGGGCCAGGCCACTGGGATTTAAACAAAGCCAGCATTCTACAGGTGCAGCAAATTTTCTAGGTTAGAAACAGCCACTGGATGTCTCTAACTGGAAAAGAGCAGGTAAAAATACTTCTGTTCTCCCCAAGTTCTAGGTTGGCCGGACCTGAACCAGCACCATGGCAAAAGCTAGAGTACTGAGCAACTGTATTCAGCTGCCCAGGACCACACCACCACAACAGCCTGGGGTGCAAATCAACAGCCATTAAGCACCTGCTGGAACAGCTTCTGGTAATGGCAGGATTTGATTATTCTCTTACTGAAGGTCAAGTTTTACGAATCTCATTTTCTCCTGAGGCAGTAAAACTTCAAACTCAGTTGAAGTGCTTGAATGATGCAACATGATGGTTGTTCATAATAACTGAACTCTTTCCAGCTACCCCTCAAGAGTTGGTGCGTGTTAGCTGCTGACAAATCTGCATTGCACGAAATTACTCTGTAGCACATCCGAAATATTACTTTATGTTTGGACTGACTACTTATGAACAGAGTTTGAAGACTGTAATGGATTTATGACAGTATTACGGCAGCTTTTGAATTTCTAAATGTTAATTATCTCCATCCCTATTATCGCCCAGTGTTTAAACGGTACCCAAATGCAACTGATTATTCATATTTATGTCTTCATACATCATCTTTGTTCTAGGATTATGAGCAGTAAGCTTATTAAGCAGAGACAGAAACCTTCTGCCTTAATGCATGTAAAGCTGGTGAAACATCTCTTTGCTCATTCTGAGTTCAGTTTCCCACGCTGTACACCCACTTTGATAGTCACCTGTGGTTGATGCACAGGCCCAGCAGGTCTGGCACTGAGATACCCTAATACTGTGTCTCTAAATGGCTACAGAAAAGCAGAAGTGGGAAAGCATAACTCCCTTCACATCAGGAGAATGGTTACTGTGTTTACTCTCTTGATGCAGAGTTTACATTTTCTGCTAAATTTACCAGAGCTCTGTATCCTCCCATCAGCGTTCTCCAAAGTTCATGGTCTCCACCACATCTCCAGCAGCCCTGCGTGACCTTCCCCCATGTCACCATGATCCCACGCAGTGGATCCTTTCCACAAAATGTAACTGCTATTCTGTCCTGCTATGTAGCAGGACAACAGCCTACGCTACAAATAGGAGTCTCTAAGTTACTCAGAGTTGGAAAACAGAGCATGATTTAGAAAGTAGAGATATCAGCATCACGGTCAGTGGTTTTTTTGGAAAGTCAAGTCAGGTCACATAAATGTGATAAACATGGTAAGTATGAACAGCATGACAAATGAAATTTTAAAGTTCATAAATATTTGATTACTACTATAATCCTTCAGCTATTGAGTGAGTAACAAATGAAGTGAGACAACCTTACTACTGAAAAGTTACTCTTAAGAGAGTGCCTATGCATATGCATCCACACATTTAACAGAAGTATCTCATGCATCAGTGACTTGAAGCAGAAGACTGGATAATGGTGTCTTCCAGCTGTTATTCCATCAGTAAAAATAATTTTAATTGTTCTCTATACGCTCACAGCAGCATGCCTCTGAAATTCTCAGGTAACAGTAAGGAACATTACCTCGTTTAGTTAAGTCCCATCCTATTGCAAACCTCCCTGCTATTATGAAGTGTTTCTGAAGTTTATATTAACTTATTCATAATTAAAGAAGTTTCTGGTGACGAGTTTCAGTTGAATACCTGTTTTCTAATGGACAGTAAGATATGCTTAAATTAATTTTAATTTCATAATCTGCAGTAAATATGATATGGACAACATCCATCTCTGTCAGGAAACAGCCTTTGCAATTAACTGGCAATGAAACTGTTTCTCATATATTAAGAACCAGCACTTTGGTAAGATGATGCTCACAAATTAATATTACGTGTAAACAAACACCCACCTCATATAAAGAATTTAAACTGAGATTCATACACAATAAAGACAGATTTCCCTTGGGATAAACAATTTCAGCACAAAGCGTTCCTTCAAGTCCTGAAACAAATCTGTTCCTGCCAAGCTAGTATCCCATTGCGTCAACTTTTCACCTTCGCCACAAGTGTAGTGGCAGCCCCACCACCTCTGCCTGCTTTCCTCACACTGCCCTCCTCCCAGAATTGCCATTCCAGCTCTGCTGTGCCTGCCATTAGATAAATATTTGGTGAAAAAATAAAAAAAGATCCTTTTAGTTAAAAGGAACCTAATCCTCAAGCTAACCTATCATTTTGGAACACCCATGCGGACTAAGCAGACCCATTACTGCACTGCTGGTATCCTTGCCCTTCCTTTCCCCACCAACTTTATCTCCTCTTCTTGTTATTTCTACCATTTTTATTTATTTGCAATGCTCAGAAAAATGTTTTGGCACCTACCTTAAGATTGCAAGAGCTTCACCCAGGCTGAATGCAAGTGCTGTTGTGCCTGATAAAATTTTGTTGTTGTTGTTGTTTTTTTAAAATCAGGAAAAAAAATAATCAAAGCATCTCTGCCTACTTCGCTTTCTCAATGACAAATATACACAGCTTCTATTTTGCTGATGGAAATCTGGTATTTCAAATAAGACACACGATGTTATATTTATTCAGCTTGATGCTCCCATTAGTAGCGCAAGATAAACACTAGCTTTGATAAAAAAAAAATGATTTCTGCACCAAAAGGAAGTTTCATTCGATAGGAGCAATGGCTACCTTGAGTTTATATGCACATCAAAAGAAATGTGCATATGGTCAAGAGAAAATGACACTATGAGTGAAAGTTAAACCCTAAAGGACCAATATGTGTATATATATATATATGTTGGTACATGTATACACATACTGGTATATATTTATCATACTTCCTCCGTCTTGAGAAAGTTACCATCCCAGAAATAGGGAAATGGCATCAAAGATTAATGTGAGGTTCCCTTACTGGAAATGGGCACAACAGGTCACATACTGACTGAAGCAGCATGTGCTACCGTAAAACTGCAGAATCAAGCTCTGTACATCTCCCCAGCACACCTGGCATGGCAGAGGCACACAAGTGTTCTCCAGGAGGACTGCTGCTGTGCTTCATGGTGCTACAGAAAATAACACCTCTATAGAGCCCTCACTGTTATGTATTTGCATGGTGCTGCCCTGTGCTGTGCAGATACATCAACACAGGGAGACAATGAAACACCCAATGGTAATGGAAACAATGCTTGACTATACTTGGAGAATTTGATTCCAAAATATCTGGAGGGATGTCCATGACTTCACTATACATTTGAGTAAGTTTAAACAGTTATTTTCATATATTTAATAAAAGTACCACTATCATTACAGGCAATTTTAGAAATTATCCCTCAGAAGCATTGCAAGCTCTCTGGTTTGTCAGTTGCTTATAATTATTAAAACACACTAATGTCCCAAATTAACACAGCAAGCAGCAATCCTAGTAATGCAAGACTGAGATGTGGTGGAGATGAAAGACACCACATTCCTATTTAAACATTTCAAGCTGTCTGAATAACTTTTAGTAATACTTGTATCTACCACTCAGAGCCACAAAAAATCTCCACTGCTATCTACTCTTAACCTCAATATTTAAAATAGCATCTTTTAAATAAATGCCAGGATTCAAATGTGTCTTAACTAATCTCCTTATATCGATTTTATTCCTAACTACATTTTCATCGCTGGTGTGAGCAATCATGTCTATGCTGCAGCTAAGAGTCTTTCAGATTTAAGTTAAGCAGCTCTTTACCTGGTAAGTAACTTCAATTTCTCTTACGAGCAAACACTTCCTTAAAGCATTTATAGGACGCAATCCAACTCAAGCAGAGAGCTACAGTTTTTAATTGCTTCATTCTTATTTCTGATTTAACCATGAACAGAAGGATGACCAGGCGTGGGTATTTTGTAGATGCAACACAAGGAGGAAAGCAGAGCTGTGACTGAACACATTAAGTTAATAACACACGAGATTCTGAACGAGATACACACTACTGAAAAGATAACTAATGCACATCCACTTACTCGATCTCGAGAAATAGCCCGTGAGAGTTTGTAACTTATATCACTGAAGACGTTGCTGTGAGAAAACACCAGTCACTGCTCCGCAGTAACACCCGCTGTTCTCTATACTTATGCTCAGAGCATCTGCAGTATCTGCCTTTAAAAGTATTCTCTCCGTTTTTCCCCGTGCAGCACGTAGGGCAGACCACACGCTAAGAAAAGCGATCAATTAGTGATGGCATGAGAAGTTTAAAAAGAAGGGGCGGAGGTTGAGGGGGAGTTTGTATAAACTGGAATAAACCACGCAGACGGGAAACTCGGATCAGGTCTGTGGCACAGGGAAGACCGAGGCGCGGGCACCTCACCTTTTTTTAAAATGCTCTGCTTTTTTTCAGTCCAAGCGCGTACAGAAAAGGCTTTTCTGAAGAACACCGTTTCCCCAGACCTCCCAGGCCACGTTCCCCTCCCCCTCCATCCCCCGCTGCAGATCGGGTCGCATAACTTTCACCCCCAGCCGCGGGTCCGAGCCCTGCCGGCCCTCACTCCCGCTTGCCACGGCGCGGGGCCAACACCGGGTCTGCCTGCCCAGCCAGCGAGACACGCCGTGCGCTCCCTCTGGCTCCATGGCCGCTAGGGCTGTTCACAAACCCCGGGAGAGAGCCGCGAAGCGGCAGGCGGAGCCCGACAGCAGTCGGACGCTGAGAGAAAGCCTCCTCAAAGCCTCCCAGCGCTGGATGGGGCGGCGGGACAGGGCGCGGGGCCGCCACCCGGTACTCACCGACTCGCTCGGAAACTTCGCTTAAGTTTTGGCGGCGCTGTGGGCGGCGGCGGGCGCGGCCCCCCTCGGCGGGCGCCGGCACCATGGGAGCTCTTCAGCGAGCGGCTGCCGCGGCGGCGGCACCGCCGGGCATCGTGCTGCGTCCCCTCGCAGCCGGCCCCAACTTCTAAGGCAGCAACGACCGACAACAGCCAGCGAGGGCGGCCGGGCACCGGGCTGAGCCCGCACCACTCCCGCGGGGAGGGGCGAAAGGCGGGGCGGAAGGCCGGGCTGAGGCGGAGGAGGCCCAGGGCAAAGCCCGCCCCACTCCGCTCCCCCTGCAGCAGCGGTAGCGCTGCTTTAGACCGCCGTCACCCATGCCGGGGCGCGGGGCGTTCAGTGGCTGCCGCCTCCTCCTCCTCTTTCTCCTCCTTCTCCCCCACCCATGGCCGCCGCTCCCCAATCACCGCCGGCTCTGGCTCCCCGCCGCTGCCACTGAGGGGAGGGAGAGGGTTGGGGCAGGCGGGGCGAGGCGCTGGGTGCCCGGGAGCGTTGTTGCCGCGCCAGCCGCCCTGAGGCGCTTTCGGTGCGCCGCGGGACTCCGTCTAGGGGAAGGCGGCAGCTACTGCAGCGCTCCGCCGTACCGGGCGACGGCTCCTCCGCGAAATCACTCCGCTCCGGCGGACCGGCCGCCGCAGGCGTCCCCGCGGAGATCGCCGGGAGTAAGAGGAGGGGAGAGCCCGGCTCCCCGGCCTGGCGTGTGCGGTGAGCGCAGGGCTGGCGCTGAGTTTGTTTTGAGGAAGGCGATGGATCCGGTTTTGAGGAGAAGGGCGTCACCCGCGCGGCTGCCGGGTTGAAGCGAAGCGGCTTTGAGCAGCTGAAAGCGGGTAGCTTCCTTGACTAGGTGTGCGGCGGCGCGGCGTAAGTGCAGGCATGAGCCTAGGCAAAAGGGAGAACGGCTGTTTGGGCTTCTCCTACAGTAATAAAGATACCGCTTGAGAAACGCCTTGGGAAGGAAAAGAGCCCAAATGGGCATAGCGCCACCAGTTTATTTAGGCATCATTTAGGTTGACGAAGTAGCAGAGATGGACCCGCATGTACGAAAGTGACTTCAGCAGTGACATACAGACCTTTAAGGCCCTTGCAGCAGCAGTCCCACCCCTCACTTCGCGCTGGCTCAACAACAGAAGTGGACAAGAGCCACACAACCCACTGTTGCAAGAGTTTCACAATCATCTGGTAAGCTGTGATGCAAAGCCCGCTCTGAAATTAACCCGGAGCAGAAGAGAATGGTAGCTCACCCAAGTTGCCTACTGTGGCTCAATGAGCAGGAGTGTTGGTGCCATTCACTGCATGGAAGTTGCTGGGTTCCAGGGGCCAGGGACGTTTAAGTTCTAACACATTTTGCTGCTGAGGTTGGTGCTTCCCTTTCCTTGTTCTGGCGCGAGGAGGGTTGAGGCTGGGCACTGCCGGGCCTGGGGCAGATGGTGTGCCTCAAGGACTGTCCTGCAAACAGCAAGTTGTCAGTCCTCAGCCAGGCTGGCACTCCAGGCTGGCTCTCTGCCCACTCCCATGAGTGTCAGACCAAATGGGAGGTGCAGAGGGTGGTAGAAACATGTGGCTGGGGCGAAATGGACTGTGAGATGTGGCCTCATCAATTTTCAATTGACATAATGGAATTTAAACCTCACATGTTGATACCTGTTGCCAGAAGCGTCACTGAGGTTTTAAACTAAGGCATACAAATGCAACTTTCTTATTCCTACACCAGAACCATCTCTTGCCTTTTTCTTATTTAAAAAATCACGAAACAGAACTCTACCCTCTTTAGACAGTGCCAATACCATAGCCTTTCCAATAATACATGTGCAAAGACATTAAGTTTCAGTTCTTATCACTAGCTAGGGTATTCACATCCACATCTTGTGGGAGATGCCTGTGCTGTCAAGTTAGTGGTTGTTCCTCAGGCCTTTTGTTCTTACCTCCTGCTGCTGAAGCTATGGCAAAGCATGATTAGTAACTCATTGGGTTAGAAATTGCAACCACAGACCTAATCCTGACTGTAGTTTTGTGGTTGGAGCACTCTGTGAGGAGAGAGAGACTTGTGTTCCAGCTCCAGACATGTTTTAAAGCAACACTCCTGTAATATATATAGTTCTGAGATTAATACAAACAGTTTTGTATTGGCTCACTAGCAGTGAGAGTTGAATATCTGAAATACCACATAGATAAACAAGAAAAAATATTTTACTGGTCCCTCATTATATGTGCAATTAAACATAAATAATGAAAAAAAAACAGTAGATTTATTATGTATTCTGAATTTCTACCTCCCTGGATTTCTGTATGCTAGGTAACATTCTTATAGCAGGCGGTTTACTTTCATGGGAATTAATGTGAAACAGTTCACTGCCAACAAGACCAGATGTAGGCAAAAGCAGCTAAAGTAATCTTCAATTAGAAAACTGGTGGTGGTGTGGATGGGACTGGGAAGACATGAGACAGGTAAGAGTGTAGATAGGTGCTGTGCTGGGGTCTTGCTTGACATAGCAGGAGTGCTTTGGGGGAGTGAAAGTCATCAGTATGCTGGTAGATGGGGGTGAAAGTTTGTGAAATCAATTCTTTCAAGTTGTAAAACAAGAGAATTCAGAAATTTTTTATTTATTTATGTAATTTTTTTAATAATTAGGACTTCACCCCTAATTATTCAAGTTTCTACACTGTCTACAGCTAGTCCTGGAGCTACAAAACCACGTGTTAAGTGTCTGTGGGAAAAAAAATTTCGTCATTTCTCCAGTACAACTAAATAGCATAATAAATGGTCAGTGATCTCTGGGCTTCTCTCATATTAAAAAAAGTAGTGTGTCTTACTAACTAATATACTCAGTTTCATTGAAGGATTTTGGAGGACATTATAATCTTCTGTGCTGCTAGTCTGTGGTGGTATTTTAATCATTAACAGAAATTAGCTTTAGAATATTTGAGTTTGGTATCTGATGGAGCATGAATCTTAGATTTAGCTTAGAACAATATAGGAATTCATTATATTCTTTATACATCTGTTAGGAAACATCTACTTATCAAACTGTATTATTTCACATGTGCAGTGAATTATGCATTATATTATATATTATTATACATTATATAATAATATCTATTATATTAATTTTATTAATAATTATATTATATTATTTCTATTATAATTATGTATGATTTATTCTTATATATTATGTATTATTATATATTATGCAGTTTCCAGATTCCCTCCAATCCCCTTAAAAAACCTGAAAAGGCAAGTCTGACTTGGTAAAGATACCTGAATTCATTGTCCTGGCATGAAACATTTCTTATGACATGATATCCAGTAATACCAACACTAGCTAATGTAAATATGCTTTTTTCTGTACACACAGTTGCCACTTCAGCCCATTCCAAAGAGTGTATGGAAAGTGCTCTGCTTTCTGAACACAGTGCTCTGGAACCATGTTCAGAAGCTGAAATGATAGCCGGATCTGGCATTGCTCTCTGTTTATGTTATTGTATAAGGTAGTGTTTATCAACAGGATGTCGAATAGGATTCCAGCAGCTCAGTTCGTACTAGTTCCTCATCTTGAAGAGGTTCCTTCACTTTAAAGTAACTACAGCTAGTGCACAGTATGTTATGATTTGAGATAATTTCTGCAAGACTAGCTGTGAATGCCTGATGTAAGCACTGGCTAAGGTCTGTCCTTGTATAGCAGAAAGGTAGCTATGGTAAAACCTGCCATAGGTGGAGTTACAACAGTTGAACTCTGGCTGCCTGATTTAGCAGGCAATAGTTTCCTATAGTTGGCAAAAGCTATGTTAATGTAGACATTTCTGAATCAGTTTAATGGGGTCCATATGCAGGGTCCATGCTACAGAAAAAGGAAGTCTTCCACTAGTAAGAGTTTATACTGGAAGGAAATAAAGTGACTTTTTTGTTGCTGGGCATTCTGCCAATACACTATTGCAAAATGCACTCTTAATTGATACTGTTTTACCTGCTGAGCTTTTAGACCAGGCCTGAGATTTTGAGTCTAGTCCGAGCAGTTCAAAATTCCATAAACAGCCTTTTGTGGTTTAAGTGAGCATGAATGTGTTTTGAGTGAGGAACTACCTTATATTAAATAACAAATGCAGTTCTTGTTTTTCAAAACTACATGAAAAACTGCGGGATGCTGAGATTAAATGAAGACATTGTTCATATCCTGCATTCTTACCTGCAGTTTAAATCTATGTTGTTACTTATTCTCTTTGTTCTTTTTTTTTTTTTTTAAATATCAATCATAAAATCACAGCAGAATTCAGCTTGGAAGGGATCTCCTTATTCCAACTTTCTACTCAATGCAGGATCAGTTAAGAGGTCAGATCCTATAGCTCAGGGCTTTACCCAGCTTGGTTTCAAAAACTTCCAGTGTGGAGACTGCACAATATTTAGGAAACCTGCTCTACTGCTGCACTGTCCTCATGGGTTCCTGTTCTTCTCCAGGCTGACCATGTCAGTTCAGTTTATGCTCATTGACTCTCCTCCTGCCACCATGCACTGCTGTGAAGAGCCTGGCTCTGTCTTCTCAATGACCTACTTGTAGCAAGGAGAAAACTGCTCTGAGGTGCTCCCAGAGCCTTCCTTTCTTCAGTCTGAAGCAGCCCTGTCCCTCAGCTTCTCCTTGCAGGGCTGATGCTCCAGTTCCTGAGTATCCTGATGGCCCTCCGCTGGGCTGACTCCGGTTTGGCAACATCTTTTTTGTAGAGGGAGGAAAAAATGATGCAGTATGCAAGATATCATGTCATGACTGCCAAGTGAAGGGGGATAGCCACTTCTCTTCATCTCCTGGCTATGTTTCTCTTCACACAGCCCACGATGCTGTTAGCCTTCATTGCTGCTGAGGAGCCTGGCAGTTTGCTGTCTACCAAGTCCACAAGGTCCTTTTCAACAGGACTACTCCCCACACGGTCAGTCTTCATCTTGTATTACTGTGTGGGCTTCTTTCTTGCCAGGGCAGGATTTTGCATTTGTCCTGGCAGAATTTTGTATGGTTCTCATCAGCCCATTCATCCAGCCTCTCTAGGTCCTGCCGGAAGACAGCCCTGCCCTTGAGCATATTGACTGGTTCCTCCAGTTTCGTTTGATGAGAATGCACATTACTTCCTCCAGTAATTTATGCAGGTTTAAACAGGATAGGTCCAAGTATCGATCCTTTAATACTCTACTTGTTACTGGCCTCCAGGCACAGGGACTATAGATCCATATTTTTTTAGTAATATGGTGTCTTTTATTAATTAATCACCACTGATCTTGTTTAGATGGTAATGAAAAAATGGGGATATAAAAGGAACATGTTGGTCTTTTAGAAATAAGATAGAGAATGATTCAGGTGGATGTGTGTTTCCCCCTTTATGTCATAACTTCAGAAAGCTTAGGGAAAAAAGAAGTCCACTGGTGCTGTGTGAAAATTGATAACCTTTGTAGGAAGCAAATCAATCTTTTAAACACGTACTGTGTTTTCCATCAAAATTTCTGTTCATGGGATAAGAGCAAGTCAAAATTATGAGCAGTAGGTAGGTTAATGCCTCCTCTTTCTTCACTTTACCTTTTTAATGTTCTTTTTTAATGTAAGAAATAAGAATAGCTGAGAGAAGAGAAGCACTCCTAATCTAAATTTCCGTTATAAATTGAATTGCAGAAAAAAGTACCATTTGGGTTATTTTGTTATGGCACATGATTGCTTGCCATGAAGAGAAACCACACTAATAAAATGCATATTGTAACCATGATCAGACTTGTGCCAAGAACTGGGAATGCACAATGTTTGTTGTATGGAAAATAAAAACAATATTTAATAGCAGCTCTGCTCTCAGCCTCTGAACGTGGAAAATTTTAGGTTGTGAGTTGTCTGGGTTACTTCCTTTAAAGCAACAGAACAAAGCTCCCTTGAATACTTTATATGAAAGCAGAATAATTACCTAACCAACAAATATCTCTGAAAACAGAGTATTTTCTTTAAGGAACTAATCTCCAAGGAATCAATATGAACATGCATGCAGGATGAGAAGGCACAGGCAAAGCGAGAGAGGAAAATGAAGGAGCACCCTGCCACAGCCTGCAGTCTCTTACTTTCTCTTCCTGTTGCTTCTAAGGCATCCATTGTGTTGTTATCTACAGCTCATACAAAATGAAGACCTGTCTGATTGTGTAAGGAATACACTGAGTTTCTGGTTCTCCGGGAAAGGAACAGTGACAATGGAGGTATTTTGCTTGCTCTGCTTCTG
The DNA here is from genome assembly GCA_009867235.2 of Psittacus erithacus. Classification (NCBI taxonomy): domain Eukaryota; kingdom Metazoa; phylum Chordata; class Aves; order Psittaciformes; family Psittacidae; genus Psittacus; species Psittacus erithacus. Next base: position 22,509 of record WYDI02008159.1, on the reverse strand, counting down.
AAGAAGGAAGATGGAGGAGAGTAGAAGTGAAGGTTTTGCTTCAGCCAGTGCTCTGTTTTTTTAAGATAAGGAATTTCAAAGCTGGTATCCTGGCTTCCTTCCAGCACTACGCAGGTTGTCCTGCATCGTAGATGTTACATTAGCCAGAATCATAGAATCATAGAATAGCTAGGGTTGGAAAGGACTTTAAGATCATCTAGTTCCAAACCCCCTGCATGGGCAGGGACACTAAACCATGTCACCCAAAGCTCTGTCCAGCCCAGCCTTGAACACAGCCAGGGATGGAGCATTCACAACTTCCTTGTGCAAACCATTCCAGTGCCTCACCACCCTCACAGTAAAGAGCTGCCTTCTTATATTTAATCTAAACTTCCCCTGTTTAAGTTTGAACCCATTACCCCTTGTCCTGTCACTGCAGTCCCTAATGAAGAGTCCCTCCCCAGCATCCCTATAGCCTCCTTCAGATACTGGAAGGCTGCTATGAGGTCTCCATGCAGCCTTCTCTTCTCCAGCCTGAGCAGCCCCAACTTTCTCAGCCTATCTTCATATGGGAGGTGTTCCAGTCCTCTGATCATCCTCATGGCCCTCATCCGGACTTGTTCCAACAGTTCCATGTCCTTTTTATGCTGAGGACACCAGAACTGTGCATAGTACTTCAAGTGGGGTCTCACGAGAGCAGAGAGGCAGGATCACTTCCTTCAACCTGCTGGTCACACTCCTTTTGATGCAGCCCAGGATATCGTTGGCTTTCTGGGCTGCGAGCTCACACTGAAGCTGGCTTATGTTCATTTTCTCATCGACCAACACCCAAGCCCTTCTCCACACAGCTGCTCTAAATCTCTTCTCTGCCCAACCTGTAGATGTGCCTGGATTGCTCCAACCAAGGTGTAGGACCTTGCACTTGGAATGGTTAAACTTCATCAGGTTGGCATCAGCCCACCTTGCAAGCGTGTCAAGGTCCCTCTGGGTGGCATTCCTTCTCTCCAGTGTATCAACCGAACCACACAGCTGGTGTCATTGGCAAACTTGCTGAAGGCACACTCAATCCCACTGTCCATGTTGCTGTGAACAAGACTGATCCCAACACCGATCCCTGAGGGATACCACTCATTAGTGTTTTCCAGCTGGACATTGAACCATTGACAACAACTCTGCGTGCAGCCGTCCAGCCAGCTCTTTATCCACCGAGTGGTCTCTCTATCAAATTGATGTCTCTCCAATTTAGAGACAAGGATGTCGTGTGGGACAGTGTCGAACACTTTGCACAAGTCCAGGTAGATGACGTCAGCTGCTCTACCCCTGTCCATCAGTTCCGTTGCCCCATCATAGAAGGCCACCAAATTAGTCAGGCAGGAGTTCCCCTTAGTGAAGCCATGCTGGCTGTTACCAGGCACCTTGTTGTTTTTCATGTGCCTTAACATGCCTTCCAGGAGAATCTGCTCCAAGATTTTGCCAGGCACAGAGGAGAGACTGACTGGTCTGTAATTCCCCGGGTCGTCCATTTTCCCCTTCTTGAAAATGAGGGTTATCTTACCTTTAAAAGAACTACTGTAAATGAAGAATGTAAAACATTAATCAATTTTAGGATAAATAATGTGTGAGTATTGCTGTGTGCATCCTCACTGAACACCATCCTTAGTCTTTTCGGTGCCTATTGAGCACCAACCAGGCACATACTGCAAAAGTGGAATCCAGAGCCTGAGATGACCTCTTGCACCTATGTGTCCACACTGTTCTCCATTTCCTTCTGTCAATAGTGCAAGTTTAGCTGTCCAGTGAAGCTTCTGCCTAAAATGCTAGTGTCTAAAATGTCTCAAATATTCAAACACAGTAAACAAGTCTTTCTGGGCTTGCTTTTCTGAGTTTAGATTCCTGAATTCCAACATATTAGAGATGTAACTGGCTCACTTTCAAAAGTATTTTACATCTTATTGCTCAGAACATGCACTCATTTCTACCCACTTTTTATGAGCATTTTTCTGCAACTTTCGCTATGTATTCCCCTTTGCAACCTCAAGTTCTTTGTCAGATCACAAAGATCAGGGATCACAGAAGCTAGAGTAGAGACTATGTTTGATTATTGGGTACTCAAAGTCACTGATTATTTGGGTTCTCAAATTCACTTTAATCTAAAACAGTACTGTTACCATGCAGAAGGCGACAGACAAGAATTTGACCAAGGTCACAGTGTACAAAGTATAAGACTGAAATTTCCTGGCCTCCTTGAAGAATATAAACAAAACCACAGAGTAACTTTGTTTGTTGTTTCCATAAGTCTGCTAGTTCCAGAAACAGCAGCATCCTTTAATTTATGATTTAGCTTGAAGTCTATAATTGGCAGGTCTTAAGCGTATGTGACAGCAAGAGATTTGAGACAGGCTGACAAAATGTGTGTTGCTGTCTTCTATACATAACTGATAAACTTTTTGTTGATGGTAACATTAACCTTTTTTTGAAGAGCTTTGTTTTTTACATCAACTTGCCAATTTTGGGAAAAACAACATCAGCAAAGGGAAATCTTGTTTTAATACTATTTTGTTAGCGTATCATTCAAATGCTTACAGAGAAGTGTCTTTCAAGGCAGATTATTGTTATAGACATGGAAATTGTAAGATGATATGAGATAGCACCTTGACTCTTCAAAAAGACCATGTTCACTCGCATGTTTTCCAGTCCCATTCTGTATCATTCACCTCGTCAGGAGTAAAACTCAGACACACTGGTCTGTAGTTCCCTGGTTTTCTTATTATAGAGCCCTTTTTGCTGATGGGATTATACTGGTACATCTCCCTTCAGAAATCTTAATTAACACATAACTACCTTGCAGTCAAAATGCAGATCTTTGGACCTTTTTGTTCTTACATGACAAGTGCTTCTTTTCTCTGTGAGGTTCTCTTTCCATTCCATTCACAGAATACAGTTTGGCTGCCCACCCACATGACCTAATATCCTCTGGCCCTCAACCACTGCCTGGGTGAAATTGCACACAATTACTTCAAACTGTTTTCATCCTGCATTTTCGTAATTTGATGATTCTCAGTGATCATGACAGTGCTGAAAGGCAGTGAAGAAAAAAGTCAGCTGACAGAGAAATTACCTCAGGAGTTACCCAGTTCAGGGAGTGTCCAGCCTTTCTGATTAATGGACCTGCATAACAATGTTTTACCTTGGTTGGAAGCCATGTGATGCATACCATATGCCTTGAAAAGGCCAAAGAACAGGAGTCCTGTGAACAGCAGTGTCCTTATAGGACTCCAGAGCTGTATTATAGAATGGGGGGCAGCCTCAATATAAAGCTGTGTTCCAGGAAAATACGTGACTTCACTAAAAGCAGGACCTGATGGCTACTTCTTTTCATAGGAGAGCCAAACTGAGCAGTAGCTCCTATACCAGAGCAAACCACGTGCTAATCAGGTGCTTGACATGCTTGATATGCCATCATTTTGACATGGTTATCATGTTTGAATTACTGAGGAGCCAAATGCAGCTGAAACCTACAAGTTATCAACTCTTGATACAGTTCATTCACTTGTTCCAAAGCGGGATTAACTGTCCTTACCTTGTTCTTGGGGCTTTTTGACTTTTTTAACAAGTTTTAGTGGTGAAGGCTCCTCTACCTGCCAAAGCCACCTGTATCAGGAATTCACAAGTTTGTTATTTGAATATTTTCCTTAATGCTTAACTATAATTATTCAGTTATTATAACTCTTATTATTCAGTCTTATTATACAGTGCCCCAAAAGGACCAAGTCCTCTACCCAATGTTCTAAGTAGTGCCAAGAAGAGGAAGGCTTGAGGGCTATACTGCTGTTTATAGATCACAGCATATTCCTTGTGTATCACATTTTCAATAGATAGTTAATTTTGATACATCTTCAATTTGATCTATTATCTCCAGGTACTTCTCTGGAAAACTAATTCTTAAAAAGTCATTCCTTGTCCTGTATTTTTTAAAACTTGATTATTCCCACCTAAATGCAGAACATGATCCCTGTTGTATTCCATCCATTTTTCATTCCACTACTCCAATTGCTCAAGATAATTCTGAATTTGAATCATGTCGTCCAGCACATTTATACTTGCACTTCTTTCCAACTCTGTCTCATCTGCAAGTGTAATAAGGCTGTTATCCCGATTGTTAATAAAATGTTGAATAAAGTCATAGCAAAGACAGGTCCCTGTAAAACCCTGATTTTGTGATATGACAGTATCAAAGTACAGGGTTTAAATGTAAACTTATAAAAAATGGGTTTTAAAAGATATGCATCAGCAAATTAGTTTTTTTTATGCTGTTACTTTTCCTGCTCTGTTTCAAACGTTCACAAATAGTTTGATTCTAGTTTTTATTTTATTTTTTTTTGGTGAGTTGAAGTTTATTATTTCTAGGCTCTTCTTCCTGTTTCTCCCCTCTTTTTCTAAAAGGCAGCTGTTAATTTTATCCCTTCCTAGTCTTATATATCTTAGCCATCTTCAAGTAATAGCTAACCTGACTAATTCACCTAATTTTTAAAATATCCCAGGCTATGGTCTATCTGGTCTGACTGACTTGAGGACATTTTTTAATGCTCTCCCATCCTATTTCTTCCCAGTTTTAGGCTGAGTTCTTAACTGTTTGTCATGAATATCAATTATGCTAGTCGTGTGCCTACAGCTGACATGCAATGGTTTGAAATACTCTGACCTTCTTGGGATCATCAGTTTTGTCATCGTCTTCTCTCCACTCCCCCAGATAAACAAGAAAAACAGTAATTTTCCTTATTATTAATGCACATTGTGTTTTAAAGTGTTTCCTGGCTGTATGCTGATTTTGGGCCTTAGTTTTCTGATTGGGTTTTATACACATGCACTGTTATTTCATATATTTTAGAATTTGATCTGATTTCCAATTTCAAGGTGGAACTTTATGAGCTTGAGATCACCTAAAGCTTCTGGCTTGCCTAAATCATCCCTCAGTATTTTCCTCTTCTGATAGGGATAGCTTATATTTCCTGCCATAACAACTTAATTACATTTTCCTTTGACTTTGTTGTTGACTTGAGTTGGTGGAAGTTTGCCTGCTTCAAATCCATGATTTTCTTCTTTTCACTTATTTTATTTCTTAGGATTGTGAACTCTGTAATTTCATAGTCACTGTCTCCAAGTTGCCTTTCTTCATCCTATTCTCAAAGAGCTACACTTCACTGATTAGAACCACATCCAGAAGAGCCTCTACTCTCTCTGTTTTTTTCCACTGTATCAGAAAAGATGACCAATGTTTTTCAATTTAGAGCTTGCTAATCAATCTCTGTCCTGATGTTTTCATTTTCTATCCATTCTTTGGACAGTTAAACTCTCTCATGACTCTCTGGTCCTGTGAATTGAATGAATTGTCATGTTTTTCATAAAAAAGGCTTCCACAGTAGATATTCTCTGAGTGGTTTGGTCAAACAACAGTAGCGGTTATGTCCTCTTCCTTCATCATCACCCATGGCTTTCAATGATTCCAGCTTCTTCCCCTGCCTGTAATTCAGGACTAGTGCAAAGCTGTATCCTTACTGTTAGATAATCCTATTATGCGAGTTGTCTTACTCATAAGTCTGTGCTTTGCCAACAAGTTCATTTTGTGGTCATGTTTTAGATATCCTCACTCCTTTTGTTAATTTGCAGTATTTCTTCATGTTTTTAACTTGGTTTGTCATGATCCTGCCCACATTCTTTTTTAAAATTAAATTTGTTCAGATTTGCTTTATGCACTTGAAGTTCTCACATACAGAGTGATACAGAGGAATACATACAGAGTGACCTGCAGAGTGACTCATTGTGTATAAAATTAAGGCTAAGCATGTAGCCTTTTCCCTGTACTTTTTCTTTGAAGGTTTCTTTTTTTAGGGATTTTTCTATTACTGACCAAGTGATCAGAAAGAACAGAAAGACCAAAAAGCCAAACAGAGTAAGAGGTGTTTTATCAAAATTCTGAGTTGAATTGTGCTTTTATGTATCATTGTTGACCTGAGCCCAGTGCAGTTTAGATATCAGCGCTGAAGTCATTTGTAAATACAATGTTTAAATGGCTTCAAACAATGGCAGTGACATTTACCCAGTGTGCGGTTTGTAAATTTTATTTTATTTTTATTCACAACATTTGTAGTCCCAAAGTGGAGCACCAGCAGATGTGTCCTTTCCAGTTCCCTTTGACTGTACTTGATAACATTCCATCTATCCTGACGCTTGTAAACAGATGCTTAGATAGCCAGCCCACCGAAACCTCTGACACAGGCCACATCTAGAAATAGCTTGTACAGGAATAGTCCCATAAAATGTTTGACACAGCCAAGAGGAGGGCCCTGCAACGTTGAGACTTGTGCTACTTGCATTCATGCTATTTAGCAAGAAGAATATTGTCTTCCACCCTAGTGATTGTGCTCATGACTTCACATGGGCTATATGTATTACACAATGTGCTTCCATGCACTTCCGCCAGGAAGAAACTGTCACAAAATTGCTGTTTTCCATTTTCATAAATACAACCTTTTATAAGTTTGAAGTAGTAGTTTTCAGCTATTATCCCTGGGGCAGCCATGGCCCTGACGAATGAGGGGACCAGCAGCCACGGCCATGGCTTTATTGTACACAAGGACGCAGGATTTAAGATCTGTTTGCCTTTGCCCTCACTCCCACATCAATCCATGCCTGTCGAAAGCCTCTGCACAGGGGAGCCACTGGAGTATTCCTGTTAGGTCCTGAACTTTAATTTACATAATGAAACAAGCCATTAACTACCTCAAGGGCCGGGAACTGTAAGGGAAGTTTGTAATCCTGGAAACATATCACATAAGAAAGTATAGATTCTGTTACTTATGGAGCACAAATACTGTTTCTGTTGTCCTGCAGAAGAAGTGGAAGCTCAGTATTGAGCTTTCATAGCTGCCTAAAGGACTGGGACTTCCAAGCCCCTTACATTTATCTGCAGAGGGAAAATTCAGGGAAACTTACAGCTAGGTAGGGTAGGTTAAGACAGGCAGAACAAGAACTATGACAGTAGGATTACTCTTTGATATGTACATATTTCAGAGGTTCCAACAAAATACTGTCATATGTTGGGGCTGTCTTATTCCTGTACACAAACACCCGCCCTCATCTTCTGTTTTTAATGGAGTTTATTGGGACAGCAAAACCAGAAATGGGTGTAAAATTTTGAATAAGTATTGAAAAGTGAAACAGAGACATCCCAGACCCATAGGATCAGGTATAGAGTCTACATACATCCTGACAGACAGGTGTCATGGAATACAGGAAGACATCACTGACTCCCACGGCTACTCATGTGGGCAGAGAGAGAAGGATGATGTTCTTCAACACATATTCTGCCTTTCATATGCAGCCATCTAGTTCACTATTTTCAGCTGTTGTGTCATCTAAACATCTCAAAATCTCTCAACCCCCATCTTAAGCAACACCGCGTTGAGTTTATGTCGTTGGAACTCAGCCTCTCTAATGGTTATTATTCATCTCATCTTATGCTTAAATGTATTCATAGTCTGCAAAAATCCATTTCTTTTGTGTGTCAAAATTATCCTTTACCTGAAATTACTCACTTCCTCCCCAGTGCTTTTGCTAGTTCTATTGATAGTTACTTTATTGCCTCTTGTCTTCGACTTTGCTTTTATCATGCTGCTTTAGTCCTCTCTCAGGGAGGATGCTGATACAATAATTGATTCTCATATGAATGGATATTTTCCTGATTGTTCTTTGTACTTCACTTTCTAATAATGCTGCTGCTGACCTGACCAAATAGGAGAATTTCCAGTTCAGTGGAAATACTTTTATTTTTTACTCCTTTCTCTTTGCTTTGTTTTGATTTGGACCAAACCCTGAATATTTTGATATTTCCAGTGAACTGAATTTCTGAAAATGAAATTAAAAAACTGCCAGCATGGAGATTGCCATGTTTTGCTACCCCAGGTCCCAAGCCTGCAGCTTCGACTGGAGGGGAGAAATACAAGTGCTTGGCTCCCATATACTGGATCTGTCTGCCTTGGAGTCACAAAATCTGAAATCCCAGTCACAAAGCATCAACCTTTGTGTGGTCCATCTGCTGAACCTAGTGGAGCAAAGTGCCTGGTTTCTGGGAGGCTCCCATGCCTTGGGTTCTGCTGAGGCTCCTCAGAGCCTACACAGCCCAAGTCACACATTTCAGTGTGTGAAATACACTGTTCAGTAAATTATATTTTTGTGTTTTGTCAATACCGGCTATCTCTGTGCAAAGTCTCTTGTCTGATACATCTTTCTGCTCACAGTCCCTCCTTTTAAGCAACCCACAGTCACTACAGTGCTGGGTGGAGCTGGTGACCATTGCTATTGGGGAAGAATGCCATGCCACATGAGGAGCAGGACAGGCAGTGCATTTGGAAGTCTTTAACAGGAGTATTTGGCATGTAAGTACTCTGGTTCCCTAAGCATCACTGGCTGCATCCAGACATCAGTTCTGCAATCCCTTTTTAATTTTGATCTAAATCCCATCTTCTCTATTTTAATGAAAATGCTTTCAGCATAACGCTAAATAAAACAAGACCAGGCAACTAGCTTGCTCACTGGGCTCTAAATCACCCACATCACTTAACACGCCCTTTGCTATAGTTTTGACCTGAGTCAAAAAGTCCTAAATAATGTCAGGGGGGATAACACTGGCTGGGGACTGCTTCCAGTAGACAGAATGGAGATGCATAAACCTCCTTGCTCTTACACAGTCTTCCAGCGCTGTCCGAGCAGCGCCTCAATCCCCAGGTACATGGCATAGTACATGTCAGGGGTGTGCAATTCATGCCCTCAGTTTCATGCTATGAAAACAGTGGTCTGGCAGGCTGAAAGCTGAGGTTTCACACAGTTTTACCCACCGTACAGAAATAACCCTTATGCTATACAAGAGCTGGATAGGAGCCCAGAGGAAATCCACGACCAAAAGCTATGTAGTGTGGGCATTGCCCATCTGTGGCTGGTTCTGTTCATTTAATGGTACAGCTGTAGTCATGGTCATCTGCTTCCTTGGGCTGTCTCTAATTAATTTCCATAATTTAAAACTCAGTAGGGTGAAAACAAGGGGGGTTTTATTATACTCTACCCAAACATCTACCAGTTTTCTGTCTGCGTAACCTGGGTGAAAGCTTGCTTTGAGCCAATGCAGTCAGCTTTTAAATGGTGCTTTGTGTGAACTTCTGAGAGTTTTCCTCCCAGATGGTAATCTCCAACCACAGCCCTCCTGTCCTGGGCCCAGACATAGATTTTAGAGGTCACAGCTCAGACATACATTTTTCTGAAATAATACTTGTAATATGGAATTAAAAGTACTACAGCAGTTGTTCTCATTGTCTCAATTGCCCTTTCAGCTGCCGCATCTTCCATCAAGCCTCCCTTTAGGGAGCCTGTTACATGTAAAAGGAAAATGTTAAGTTTTCTGTATATTAATATTCTTTCCAAACCTTTGCCAGCCTTCTTGGATCTCACCTCTCTCCTTCCCTACTTTCAGCTGCACAGCTCTGATTTAATTCAGCTTAATATTTTCAAAGAGGCTGAGGCTCCTTATAATCAATCCCAGCCCACTCTTGTAATTGAACTATAAATTTCAAAGATTTGCTGGAGAAAGAGTCTCTTATCTGGTTGATGATCTGATTATTTGCATCTGCACCCATGATTGCAGTACCTTGGACTCCTAGGCTTTTCTGTTATCAGGAGTCAGTTAGCTCCTTCCCTATTGCATGGCGGGGGAACTATCTTCTTTTCCCCACTCTCAAGTTATATTTATTTTCTTGCAAGTATTTTGTTGATATATGCTTGAAAGATCCGTTTGAATAAGTATGTTAGAGGAAAGGAGGCAGTGAGGATACTTGAGAGAAACATTTAATGCTATTTTGAATTGACTTGTTCATTTACATAGTTAGAATAAAACCCATGAATTCTTAATGTTAGGTGAGACTGCAGTGAGCACTGCTGTTTAAAATATTTGCTGTTTTTTATCTGCCATGCTGAAATAAGGGCCACAGCACAGGACCTGGCCATTCACACGCTCATGAGAGCTTTGCTATCCGCAGCAGCTGTAGCAAGAAAGACAGCACCTGAATTCAAGCAGGTGAGACCACTGAGCATGGAGACATTTACTTAATGAGATAAATGATTACAGGAGTCTTTGCTTGCCAACATTTGACCTTCCTTTTCACACCTTGCTGGGTCTGGTCTAGGAGCACAAACTCCAAGAATGGATTCAGTCTGATAAGCAAAACAATGTGAAGAAATAGGATGAGCTCTGGAATCAAAGGGCAATAGGACTACAGGGAAAAGAAACAAAAACTTTTTTGCCAGTCTCACTCACATAGTATCTCTCAAGTCTCCAAGTCAAACTGACTTGGTCATGAATCATTGAAATACAGCAGCTAAGTCTACAAATATACACAATATTGTGTATAGTAGAGTCTAATCCCTATCTGCCCCTATTGTTTTGTAATCTTCACACTCTTTTTTTTTTTTTCTTTCCTTTTTCCCCAGCAAAATGAAAACTATGATTATTGTTACAAGAGTTAAAGTTGAGTCTAATGGGAACATTTGTCATTGTACTAAACAAAAATCTCATATTGGTGTTAAACTCTGCTTTCATTAATAACAGAAGGAGATAATCAGTTCTATTAGTTACATTTTCGCTGCTTGTTTTTTCTACCTGTTTTATTCATAGACCTTGTGTTTTTGCTAAAACAGGAATGATAAACAACTGCAGAGAGTCCTGGGTTACAAACTGAAATGTCCTGTTTCAAGGCATGTGAAGCTAATAAAACTACAGAAGCAAGTCTAAATCAAAATCCAATGCTGGCAGGCTAAGCCTGACATATACTTATTTGCTCTTTTTTTACCTAGTTACATCTGATTACAACAGATGAGAATGACTTGATTCTTACTGATAGCAGTAGAGTAGATGCACTGAATGTCTTAGTCCTTTCTCCTACTATAATAACCTGGATCATCTTCATGTTGCTCAAAGAGAAGAGAGTCAATTTGCCTCTCAGTAAGGATGATCACTTCTCCTCTGTATTTCCTAGACTCTTTGCAGCATTCAGACTTGCGTCACTCATCCTTTATCCTACCAGTGTTGTACCATTACACTCTGAAGTACAAATTTGGTGTGATCATTATCTTTCTTCCCATTCTTAATATTCAGGCCTCATTTATCTTCTATAGAGCAGGCTTTTGTTCCTTTTGCCTCTGAGTGGTGACAGCTCAGTTCATAGTTACTACCTCTCCTTCTCTCCCCAAAAATACTTAGGCATCTTCAGATATAATGGAAGTCCTCCTGGACACTAGACTTAGAAGTTTCCTTTGCTATACTGATGTATCTCTTACTGCTTTTCAACTCCATTTTAAAGTGTATCCATTTTATTCTTTTACCCATATCTAAATTGCCTCTTCTATTTCCTTATAATTAAAAAAATAAAAGTCCTCCAAGTTCCCATAATCTAGTCTAACAACATATTTCTTAATGCTTTAGGCTATTAAGAGAAATGTTTCCCTTATTTCTGCATGCTAGCTATTTATTTAGCAGTGGCTTGGCCATCTGTAGGAAGCTGAGAGTGCAGAACAGCTGAGTTCCACCTACTGATGTACAGTTTTCATTACTTTTTTTTAAACTAAACCTTCATGCTTGAGAAGGATGAGGCTGCCTTCTTCAAGGGTACAAGCTAAGAAATTTGTACTGAGTGTGAAATGCAGCTTGGAAGAACAAAAAAGAAGTGCTGCTGTAACCATCACAGTACTTATTCTTTTCCTTACAGTGTTTCATAAGCATCAAAAATTGGACCTGCAGCTATGTCTCAAGAAAATCAGGGGCTCAGAATGGGTTATGTAAGGTGTTTAAAGCAGTTAGTACCTGTAAGTGTAGGAAGCAGCAACTTGCTATGGTTATGTCATGAACTGATAAATCCTGCCTGCAGAGACAAAGGGGACATTGATCCTGTGTTTACTTTTCGTAGAATCTTAGAATCATAGAATAGTTAGTGTTGGAAAGGACCGTAAGATCATCTAGTTCCAGCCCCCCTGCTATGGACAGGGACACCTCACACTAAACCATGTCACCCAAGGCTCTGTCCAACCTGGTCTTGAACACCGCCAGGGATGGAGCAT
>WYDI02008157.1:10139-21770 GCA_009867235.2 Psittacus erithacus | reverse complement strand
AAGGACAGGTTGTGGGGGGAAAACAAGCAGGCTACATGCTTTGTCTAATTTACGACTAAGCTTAAACCACAACACTACCTGAATCTTGAAAACCTCCAAGGATGGAGACTGCACAGCCTCTCTGGCAGCCTACTCCACTTTCCTCAGGTGAATTTTTTTCTTTTATGTCCACACGTTACCAGCCACAGTCTTCTGCCAAGCACTGCTATGAAGAGACCACCTCCATATCCTCAGTAACCAGCATAAAGGTATGGGCCAGATACTGTTAGGTCACCCTGGAGCTGTCTCTTCTCCAGACTGAACAAGCCCAACTCCTTAAGCCTCTTGTCCCAGGACAAATTCTCCAGGCCCTGTTCACCCTAGGGGTTCTCTGCTGAACTTGCTTCAGTTAATTGACGTTCTTCCTGTGCTGGCTGATCTAAAACTGAAAGGGGTTACTAGATGTGCTGTCATGAGTGCTAAGTACAGAGAGATAAATTCTCCCTTTGACATCCTGGCTATGTGCCTATGAATGCCATCAAGGGCACAATCCTGGCTTATGCACAGCATTTATCTTTTTTCAGTCTCTTCTAACTTTCCCTGCTCTTCATTACTTTTTCAAGATGACAAAAACCTGCTGATAAAAACCGTCTAGCTCTCTTGGCACCCTTGAATGTAGTCTGTCGGGTCACAAGTACTTCTGTGGGTTGAGTTCCTACGCATGGTCCTCCCATTTACCTCCTTGAACACTTTCACTACACACAGAGGCCTGGGAGACTTTGTTGGTGATGCAAGGAAGACATCAAGTGATTCAGCCTTATTTGTATCTGCTGTTACCCCAGCCAGCTTGCACACAAAACAATACAACCATGTTTTCTTTGCTAGGCTTTTGCTATTAATAGAGCACTAGAAGCTTTTGTTGCGCTTGCTGCTCCTTGCAAGTGTGAACTCTAGGAGAGCCCTTCTCTAGGCTTTCTTCATACCGCATGTGTGTGTCTGGACAATATTACTATAGTGCTCCCTTGTAACTTGTTCGTGCTTCCCCCTCCTGTGTACTGCTTTTATGCAGTGAAACAGTCATGAGTTGCCTGTTAAAATGATCTGCTAATCTGTTTCTTTTCCTGGTTATTGGGAGGGACTATTCTTGAGTTAGGAAGAGATTGCTGTCAATGACCTGCCAGCTTTTACAAGCTCCTTTGCCCTTCGGAACTCCCTCTCATTGGATCAGTCCTACCAGTTTCTTGAATAAGCCAAATTCTTGATGTCTAAAGTCCAGGGTCTGTAGTCTGCCACTTGCTGCCTTCTCTTCCTTCCCCTGGGGATCTTGAACTCGTCCATTTCATGGTCACAACAGCCAAAGCTGCCATTGATTATCTCCCCAGTCAGTCTGTCCATGTTAGTGAATAGCAGATCCACTTGTGTATTGCCTTCAATTTTACCAAGGAGTTAGCCCTGACACCATCCCAAAAATCTGCTCAGTTGCTTGGGTCTAGCTGTGTTGCCATTCCAATAGATTGCAATAAGGTGAAAATCCCTCCTAAGAGTCAGGGTCTATGATTTAGAGACCTTAAGTTGTTTAAAGAAGACTTTTTATGCTTTCTTATCCTGATAGGTAGTCTCTACAATTTCCTACCGTAATAGCACCTTTACTGGCTTCACCTTTGGTCCTGGCCTAATCCTTCTTTGAGCCTGATCCTTATGGGAAAGGGTGGGAAGAATCTTTGAAAAAAAAACATTATTAGTAGATTGACTAACTGCCGTTTGTATAATTTGGTAATAGGTCTTAAAGACTAACCATGTCTTAACAGTTTGTAAATTTTATGAATACTTTGCAGTGTCTGTAATTCTAAACCTCCTTATAGCATGCTTGTATCTGTTTACTAAGTAAAAATCTAATACTTGTGTAGCCTGTCCCTAACTTGCTTTTAATGGAAACTCTGGAAAACCTAGTCTAAGCATCTGCTTAAAATTATATGCCTGTTTAAATACTTTATTCCGTGGAGGTCTTTATGTAATATACTCCTTTCCAACAGCACTTTTCTGCATTTCTCTTCCATGTTTCCTCTTAAAAATTCAGAGAAAGAGACACAGAGCAGCATTTGGAATAATTATTGCAGCAAAAGGACACCTTCCATATCCTCCTTTTTAAAAGAAGTAAAGAAGCCATTAGGTTTAGTAGTCAGGTAACACAGTGACAGATGAACACATTGTAGCGTGACTGAATTTTATAATTAATATGACTGAAATTTTGATGATAGTCTGGAAGATAGTTTGAAGCAGCACTGAGTAAAATGTTTTCACATTGCTGCTTATGCAAGATTTTACTCATTTTGTTTCTCAACATTGCCAAATCATCTAAATCACACAATACAGCAGTCATCATGCCTTGTTATCACCATTTGAATTCATCACCACTTTGTTATTCTCCACATTTTATTTCATATTTTCTTGAAAATCTTCCCATAATTCAGGAGGTCACTTAACTACAGAGAGGGTTTTCACATGACATCTTAATCTTCTCTTACATACATGGGGTAAGAACAGAAATAACAGTGGTAGTAGACTTCCTTCATGGAACAGAAAAAGCTAATTTATTTACAGTTGTGGGATTTGTTTATAGCAGTGAATTAGCATTTTGTTCCATGCAGTGCAATTTAAATTCACTTTTTTGTAATTCTCCTTTTTATAGCTGCAAATAATTACTATGTGAAAAATGATCACATAGTAGATAATTGTTAAATGAACAATCTCATTTTAAGCATACGCATTTCATTAGCTATCATTTATTTGAGAGGACTACACTGTGTTACAGTGCATACCTTAGGGTGCCAGAAATCCATTGGTGTAGGGGTTTTGCACAATCCATTTATTTAGTTTCGCCATGAATTTTAGCAGATCCTGGTGCTTCATAAGTATGTAAGACATCTATTTTATGGGAATAATTTTATTGCCCAAGTGCCTTGGGTTTTAGTCACTTCATAGCTGAGGAGATGAGAGGTGTACACCTTCTGAACAGTCTTAATAGAACTGTAATACCAACAAATACATGGATGGATGTAACTAATTATTTCTTTATCAGTTCCAGTGAAACATTAGTCTCAAAATATGTCATGTGAACTTGAGTTGCATCCACCAAGAGGATTTTATTCTCAGAGATGGGTCTATATCAAAACAACCTTCTTACACTTTGAAGGCAAGACAGAGGAGTAGTCAGGTAAATTATAGTTAGCCACCAAATATGGTTTTAATGTCTAATGACCCTTTTAACATCTTTCTTCTTAACATCTTTTCAACATCTTTCTTCTGAACTGGTAGAAGGGGGTGTTATATTGTCAGTTTTGTGTGCTTCCCCCTTCACTAGTGCTTTCCTACACTTTCATAGTCCTTTAGGGTCTTAACAGATGGCATTTTGGTGCCTTCTACTGGAGTATCTGAGTCCAAAGGACTGATTTCAAACATTTTCCCCTGTACACACCTGTACCACCGGTTGCACTGCGTACCAGCACTGCCATTTCAGGAGCATTATTTATGTTCCACAGATGAGCTTATCTTGAGATATCTGTTGAAATAGATCAAGTTCACAATTTGAGCTGAAATGAGGAAAAGGAGTGTTCCTATCTAAACATGACCTGATATGCTGAAGCACAGTAACAGTCAGTGCAGGCATAAAAGCTTGGCTGGTGTACCGCTTCAGCAATAACGCAGAGTAAAAGTTGGCCACATAGTCAAGAGGTTTGCAGGGGTTTCAGTTGAGCATTGATGAAATCTGCTGAAAAAGGAGGCAATGAATTTCTAAGGTAAACCTATTACTAGTTTTTGTGGTTTAATCCCAGCCATTAACTAAGCCCCACACAGCCACTTGCTCATTCCCCACCAGGTGAGCTGCGGGGAGAGAACTGGAAGATAAAATTGAGAGAATTCATGGATTGAATTAAAAACAGTTTAATAAGTAAAGTATAACCCTCATACACAAGCAAAACAAAACAAGGAATTCATTCACTACTTCCCATCAGCAGACAGGTGTACAGCCATATCCAGTGAAGCAGGGATTTATCATGCATAATGGTTACTTGGGAAGATGAACATCGTCACTCTGAATGTTTCCTCTCCTTGCTTCCCTCTGCCCTCCAGCTTCATGTGCTGAGCATGATGTCATATGGTGTGGAATATCCTTTTGGACAGCTGGGATTAGCTGTCCTGGCTGTATCCCCTCCCAGCTCCTTGTGCACCCCCAGCTGCTTGCTGTTGGGGGTAGAAACAGAAAAGGTCTTGACTCTGTGTAAGCACTGCTTAGCAGTAAATTAAGCATCCCTGTGTTATCAGCACTGTTTCCAGCGCAGATCCAAACCCTAGGGCCATACAATCTACTATGATGAAAATAAACTCTATCTCAGCCAAAATCAGCACACTAGCATTGTCATGTTTCATGCTGTTTTACAGACATTATTAAGGAATCCTAACTTGATACCACAGTTCAATATCTTCGTGAGATACTAAGCCTGTATTTTTTGTCTCTGCTGAGTCTTCTACTGTTTTTTGCAAAGTTCATACTTCTTGTCAAGAAAAAGAGAAATGTTCTTTTAATTAGCCTACAAGGTCATGATATTATTGTGAAGTTCCTTCTTTTTCTTAAAGGCCAACTTCTTGTATACATATTTCTTTGGTGAAATTCCAGCTGTTGCTTTACTTGTGTGGCTGCTTTGCAAATTAGCCATACTAATAAAGTGATAACATTAATCATACTAATAAAGTGATAATATTAACAAACCAGGAAATATAAAATCAAACAAGCATAGCAAATATGTCTAATAAACAGAACAAAAGCTATTCCAGTTTCTTCTTAATACCTGCTCGCAAATATTACATCTACGTTACCAAAGCAAGATTTGGGCAAAAAAAATTGTTGCTATTTCTGTTAATTTTGCTAGAACAATGACACCAGGAATTATGCAGAAGCTACAAGGTATGAATCATATCTTCACTTTAGAAAAACCTAAACATTTGTGTTTGGTTGTTTAAGGTTTTTTAATACCAAAGTATAATCTTTTTGAACAATAGCTGATTTTCAGTTATGCGTTTATTTCGGGCATTACATAGACTGTTTTGCAGCTTGTGCTATATTTCTTCAGACATGATGTTGAAAAAAGCCACATATTTTGAAATGGCCTACAGACTGGTTGTTAATTCTTGGCTGTATTTAAGCAGCTCTAGAGTTAACTTCTTTTCCCTAGAATAATAACATACTCCCTAGTTCCTCTTTCCTTTAGTAAGATGTGCTTAGGTTATACATCATGCTTGAAAGAAACTGAAACCAGTCATTTGTTTGTTCTGAATTCTAGGATAATCAGTTCAGCCACTCTTTTTCATTTTGATATTGCATTTTTATAATATACTTAGTAAACCAGGATGTATCAAGAGGAGACAGACTTGAGGCGTGTAATTCTATACTGTATTTTCTCACAGCAAATAAGAAATCAAAAATTTTTTCAGCACTTGTTTTTTAATTTAAATCCTTTAATTAAAAGTAATGATAATGCCCTAAAGTGTTTTATTTATTGGTATACTCTTGGTACATATTATCTTTTCATGTACAGTATTGAAGTTTCTCTAAGTTTCACATAGACATCATATATGCTTTTGGAAACGACTTTTAAAGTTTCATGATTTTGTGTAAGCTTTTGTTCTTTGAAATTACTACTCTTCAGTTTTTTGTGGTTGGGTTTTTGGGGGGGGTTTGCATTGGGGTTGTTTTGTGTTTCTTTTGGTTGGTTGTTTGGGGTTTTTTTATGTTTTCCTATAGGTCTGGTCTGTACTGAATCTTAGCAAATATCTTTCATTTTTCTTTTTTCTCCTTCAATTTGCTTCTCTGTGTAATTTAGAAACATACTTTTGCCACAGATATATTTATTCAGGCTCATAACCCTTTGCAAGTTATTATAAATGTCTTGAATGTGATCATGAAAGCATACAATAGATGCATTCCATTCTCTTATTTGTTAGGTTTTGCTATGTCCAAAGCAGATACTTCTCTTTTATACTGTTTTTGGTTTTAGTGTACTGTTGCAAAGACTAAAATAAAATAACACACACACACACACCTCTCCCTCAAACTTTCCAGAGTCCTAGTTCCAGCTGTTCAGGGGCTTCTTTGTGGAATCGATGAGGTTAAAACTTCTGACTTTTTTAAACTTAATCTTGAAATTTATTTTTATTTTTTAATTTGCCTAAAAAGAAGGGTCATGTGATGGAACTCCACTGTATTTCTTTGTCTTTTCACATTTATTAAATTTGTATAGCCTATGCCTTTTAAGCATAACATTAACATTGTGATGTGATACGATGGAGTACCTGAATAAAAATATTCTTTTATATGAAAAACTAAAAGGTGTGCTTACAATCGTAAACCAACTGTAACATATTTTTGAATTTCTATAGCAAAGCTTCTCATTATTGGATCCCTAGCTCTAAATCAGACTGAGCTATGTAGAATGGTTATTTTCACTCCATTCTCAGTGTGCTTGGTTCTTTTTTTTTATGTTGCTATAGGCCAGTATCATTTGCAGGGGAGCTGAGTGAAACAAGCTCTTATTTCCTGGATAATCTCCAGATTATCCTGGGTTCATTAGGCGGCTGGGAAGGTGCTCTCTTGGGGTGGATTGAATTTCTGACCTTCAAGACCCATTCTCATTCTCTTCCCTTTGGGCATTAGCAAGGAACAATGGTTTAAGAGGAACACAAATAAACTCCTCTAAACCTGCCTCTGTTGAACTGGCATATGGGAACATGGGAGATCATTTTGAGACAGATGAGCAGCTTCTCTAGAAGTGTTTAAGGCCAGGTTTGATAAAAAGTATTACGCACACCTCCCTTGTTGAAATAGCAGATGAAGGAGTTTTACTTTTGCTGGTAAATGGAAACATCCCATTTGTGTTTGGCATTTTGTCAAAGCATGTGTGAACTACAGGCACAAAGTAAGTTGTGAATATGTTAAGGTTCAGCTTCTTGTATATCTACATATGCAGAAAAAATACTTTAAAATGTGTTTTAAAAGTGCAAAAATATTTGTTAAAATAAACAGGAAATATTTCTTCTGTTTGCAGAAACTTGTTTTAATAGATTACAACAAATAGTATGTCTTTGTGGTGTTGAATATTTCTTGTTTGACAATTGTTTACACATATCTGCATATTGTGTGCAGGCTTAAGATAGTCCTTTCAGAAAGTAGAAAGTTTTCCGAAGTTTGATCATAGAGTTTTCACATATTTTTGTAAACCAGCAACTGAAGAATTGAACATTTTTGTAATGCAGGTACAGAAATCATATGTAAGCTAAAAGGAACACAAGTCAAATGACGTATCTGGCAGCAATTTAGTAAATGCTTAAATAGTGTTGAAATACGGACTTATACCATGTTACATTAAGATCTGTTAAAGGATCTTGAATGCTGAAGAGACACATAGTAAACCTGTACAAAATATCATGGAAGATCTTGATGACAATCTTGGTTCATGGTCTATCCTTATATGCTGCTGACTGCGCTCTACCCATATTCTTCAAGTTCACAGCAATTTAGCAACACTCACTTATGGCTACTGATGTAGGTCACTTTTGAATTTTGGATATCAGGTTATGGTGATCACAACCTCCTCCTTTAGATTGCAGATGATATTGTATTAATTAATGTAAATTTTCAGAATCAGATTGACTTCAGAAAATGATTTTCATTTTTCTGGAAGAATTCAGTGTTCCTTTGAAATTTTTTTGCTGCTTATAAATTATACGATGTGGGGGAAGTAAGAGAATAGTCATATTGTTGCCAAATGCAAAATGTTGCATATTCAGTGATTGAGTCGTCAAACCTGAATATGCAACCTTTCTGCTAACCTAGCTTTCAATGATAATTATCCGATATGCAGGTGAATCACACTATCTTAAAATAGAATTAATGAGCATTTCCATTGAGGGTGCAATCTACTAGATTATTAAAGAGCATCTGTGTTCTTTCAGTTATGGTAATTTCACTGTTTTAAATAGTGTTTTACATTTCCTGATGGGAATGTAACTATACTCAGCATATGCTTATTAAGCCACTTAGCAAACATAGTTGTATTAATGAAACCCAAAGTGTGTCATTTCATTCTATATTCTCAAAACCCTCAAAATACAAGCTCCAAAAGCAGGAAATAAGTCCCAGATACAGTAGCAGCCTATTCAGGATAAGTCATGCCCAAGTACTGGGAAGTCTAGATTGAGTGCTTTTCATGCTGTACTTCACAGTGTATTCCCAAAGGATTCACAAACATTAGCCAAGGAGAACCACTGGTGAATGTATGTATAGATTTGCCCGTGTATGTGGAATTTCCAAAGGATCTATCTATTCATTAAAAGTTATTACAAAACTACGTGTCTTTTTGGTTGCAGTTGTATTTATTAGAGGTAAGCAGCAGCTACAGTACTATATTATATTTTGAGGAGCAAGTGTTAACAGTTTCCCTTGACTTAGAAGATTTTGGAAACAGTATCAGTACCTTGAAAGCCAGTAGTGTTTTAAAAGAAAGTTTGAGAGATCTGTCCTAGCAGGCCTGGGCCTATGAGCAAATCTCTTCGGTAGTTGTTCCTATGGGACAGAGACCTATCTGTCTTGTAAATGCCAGGTAGAGCTCAGTAATGTTGGAGACTGAAAAGGAGGATGTAGTCACTGGAGTAAAGGAAATAACCCAAGTTTTTGTGTGGGACTTAGAGGCTATGAGGAAGAGCTGCTTAATGAAACTGAAGAAAGGTCTTTGGATGTCAATGAGTCTAAGCCTAAGGGGAGGAAGACTGGTGATAAAACAAAACATGGGAGCTCTAGTGGCTTGAAGACGGAGCCACTGTATAATACTTGGGGATGTAGTCAAACTTTTGATTTGTCTTCTTCTGAGACAAAGACCTGAGCTATGTCAAAGGATATCATCAGTGGGCTGATGAAGTACTCCAGGAGTGTACAGAAGATGTTTTTAATAATGTTGTCTTTGCAGAAAAATTACTATTTGCATGGTATGTCTCTTCCATGGCAGTCACTTTGCTCATGAGTTAGAGGCGCAGCTGTAACTGAGAGTCCAGTTGTATCAGATTTGCAGAGCCAGGACTCTGCTATGATCCAGCAGGGAACTCCATATTCTAAAGGTCAGGGGATGCAAAGACAAAGTGGTTTGTATTGTAGTTTACACAGTATTTAGAAATGTTAAAAAAGGCTCACCAGATATGTTTGATCTGTGATTTGTTTTATAGTAAGTCATTCTGCTACTGTCTGATGGCTGTCAGTTTAGTACAAAGGGGCATTGATATCACTGATATCTAGGACATGAGGGCACAGCAAAATAAGTATTTTATTTATCTGTTATTAAGATATGCATACCTGAATGGTACAAGTTTGCTTTCAAATACCCTATAGAAGTGTTTATTTTAAAAAAGCCAACAACATGAGAAGCACAGCACTCAGAGGAGGGAAGTGGGATGTGGAGTCGCAGCAACATGAAAATCTAGATGATTATTCTGTATCTCCTTGTGGAAGTTTGGCTACCCTTATCTTATTGAAGATGTTGTCAGGAAGTAGGGGATTATTTTACTGCTTTTGGAGAGTCGCCATAGCCTACAAAACCATGGAATATGTGCTAATTTTTTTCACTTCATTTTTGTGATGCTATTATCAAAAAAACACAAACCAATCACTAACATGTAAGAACTTGACAGTATAACTTTCCTCTTCAACTTTTTAATTTCTTTCCCCTCCTCCCCAAGTCAAGTAGGTAGGCCAGGGATAATCCTGCACTTAAAAGCCCCTTGGAATTCAGAGAAGTTGTCTTTCTGCAGCTATGCTAAAAGGCCTGCTGTGAATATTGCTTAATCTGTTGTCAGAATTCTTTTACAACTTCAGGGACCATTTTCCCACAATGCTGAGCAACAGATATATTCTTTCTCCTTCTTCCTCTCTATACAGTTTCCATAGGACTAGAAAATTCAGAAGGTGAAAAACATTTCTTCCATAATGTAATTCAAATCCCATTCTTCACTTCCCAGGAATATGTCCTTTACCCATCTGTTCCACTGTGTAAAAACATTTCCAAATTAACTGAAATAGAAAAGCAAGGGTGGGTATAGCTGTATAATCTGTATAAGACCTTCACGTGAAAGGAAGAAATGTGTTTTCTCTTTAGGAATCTCTCTTTCTCTCTGTGGTTATTTTTAATTATTAATTCTTTGGTTTTAATAATTCCTTAATGTCTGTTCTATGGAAACACAATAAGGACTGCTACTCTGGGTATGGGAGGAGAAGGTGTTTTGAATCAGCACATCAAATTTGTAGGTTAGTAAAACTACAGAGGAAAGACTTGCTGGGAAAAACTGTCAGAGTGGAAAAAAAATGTGTAGAATGTGTTGAATAGCAGAGATCCTGCACCAAGTGAACAGAGTGTTGTCACTGAACTTGGAGTGGGAATATAGATGCTATGTCAAAGAGAGAAGAGAGGAAAAATCAAAATCTGTCTAAAATGGACAATGCTGTTGGAATATGACTCGTGCCTCTGAATAACTACAATTTAAAAATAATATGGAAATTTACATGTTTTTGCTAATGCTTGGTGGAGTTTCCTTAGTTTTCATTTTTCTAGTAAAAATGTTCTACTTTTCTGATCTTTTGTACTTATGGCTTGTCACGATAATCAATAGTATCAGTAAGGTAGCTGGTTTAGTAAATACAGCGGTCCTAAGATAAAAAGTCCATTAATATCAATGGATTGGCCATGTTAGATGTTCAATGATTTGCAAGCATTCAAACATCCAATATTTCTCATCTTTCTGTCAAGAAATTGTTCTTGGAAAGCTGGAAAAATTGGTATGAGAGCTGAGCCAAGAAGTATGCCATCCCTAACTAACAAGGTAACAACCCTGATGACATTCAGGGCCAGAAATCCTTTTCAGAATAAGTAATAGAAAATTGCTTTAACATTCAGGTTGCATTTGCACTAATTATAGCTGTTTAATTTTATATAGTTATAACTATTTTGTTGCACAGTAAAGCGAACAGAGCCTTGTTCTCCTGGATTAATACTTAGCAATATAAGTGAGGTATATGGTTAATAAAAAGTAACAACCAAATACTTTGTTTAGATTTTTCATGGACTACTGGACATACATAATCTTCAAACCTGCAAGACAACATAACTCAGTATCTTCATTTTACAGCTGGTTGAATTAAAACATTGGGAAGTGACATTAGGGTTTTTTCATGAATTGCTTCACCCACAGACTACTGGAAACAATAAATCACTTTTATTAGCCATAAAATGCTGAAGTTTATGGTAATCTCAAAAATAGTTTTATGCAAGGACAGTTTATCACTACAAATATTGTCTTACTGTATGATGATGTCATGGTTTAAGCTTAGTCGTAAATTAGAAAAACATGTAACCTGCTTGTTCCCCACCCCACACCCCCACTCCCGGGGGAATGGGGAGGAGAATCAAAAGAATGTGACTCCCAAGGGTTGAGATAAGAACAGTCCAGTAACTAAGGTGTAACACAAACCGCTGCTACCACCACCAATAATAATAATGATAAGGGAAATAACAAGGGAAGAGAATACAATCACCACTCGCTGATTGAGCAGAGAGA
>WYDI02008157.1:0-10039 GCA_009867235.2 Psittacus erithacus | reverse complement strand
TTGTAAACATTCTAAGCAGTAGCTACAAACATCGGTATTATCAGTACTGTTCCCAGACTGAAAGTCAGAAACACAGCTCTGCACCACCTACTAAGAAAGAGAAAAAAATGACTGCTACTGCTGAACCCAGGACAGATGATATAAACCAAGTTATCAAAATTAGAGAGGGTTGCTGCAGAACTAAAAAAAAAATAATGTTTAATTCTTTTGCTGATCTTCCCTTCAACATGACATGGTGCATATGAAGCGGAACACATTATGAGCAGTTCCTTGGGGCTGAAAGAACCCCATGTTGGAACAACTAAAAATGTGAAACAAAGTTCTTCGACATTTGCAGGGCCACTAGCTTTGAAGTTGGCTTAAAATCATGTATTGATGGGCTTTTTATTACAGAGCTTATTTGTGGATCTAATAATCTAATATTATGGTTATTTTCTTAGCACGTTCTAAATAGAAAAGAATCTTTCATTTTTATATTTTTTTTAATCTTATTTTGCAGGCTAGCTTCATGATGTTAACAATGTTAAGCCTGGATTCCTTTTAGATGATCAAGTACAATACCTAAACCAAGCTTTTCCAAAAAGAAATGGCATTTTTGAAACTTTTCTACATGTGTTGTGGTAGTACTATGATGTTCTGAGGTAGGAATGATTTTGTATCTTCCTTTATCATCAAAAACAAACAAACAAACCAATCAGGATGATATGATTTTCATGCATGATTTTTAATATGCTATTTTTAACTGCAGTGATATGTATTGTGTGTGTCCAGGAACTCAGACATGAAATCTGCTATGTAGTCCATACTGAAAACTGTATTTAATTTTTCTGGAGGCAAATAGTGTGAGAGTATTTATTTCATAGCATTTGTGTTAGGAAGGCAAGAAAGTTGAATAAATAAGGAAAGTCAGCATGGGAAAAAATAGAACAAGAAACTTGATGAATAAATGAGAAACTAAGAAATTAAGAAAGTTCATTTCTTCATTGCATTCTGGAGAATTGAAAAATAAGTGGATGGTACCTGTCTAGCTGATTTTTATATGAAAAACAATTAATGCCACTCTTCAATACTATTAAGACTTTTTCTGAATTGTAAAATTAGTTTCCACTGAATCTTGGTGTGTATGACAAACTGATCTTGCTAGATCTCTATAGCAAAGTAAACAGTTCCTTACTGTCAGACATTGTTTTGTATCCCCTATCCAACGTTAACTTGATTTTCTTGTTGGATCATTGTTGAGTTCTGCAGCTTTTTTATTTTTGTTTTGAATGCCAGCTACATCTTTTGAATGTCAAAAATTACCTGCAATGTTCTATCACATCCAGTCACCTGTGGAATGGATAGAATCTCTGAATGTTGTGTTGTGTCTGAACGTTCTTCAAGTGACACCTTACATGTTCCTATAAAGAAATATGGCTTAGTGCAGTGTTATGTTAAAAAAATTCTTTTTTTTCAGTACAACTGTACATTTGTTCTTCTGAGAAACTACATTACAATGGTTTAATTTTCAGTGAATGAGAACACTGACTGAAGTAAGACGCTGGAAACTTTGGCGGCTAATTCATTAGTTTTGAGCTTTTGGTAGGTATTAATATACATTCTCATTAATCAGACATGTAAAACACTTGAGATGCTTTTCAAGTTTATATGCATGTAAGAAGCAGTAAAATAATAGTAACAAAAAATTGACAGTAAAGTAAAATACAAATAGATACATTGGCGACAGTTATCTTAGGTTCTTCCATGTATTACAAGAGTCAGGAAATTGTGCTGGGAAGTTGCTGATAATGACTGGACTCTTACGACAGATACAGCCCCACAAAGTCCCACGGTAACTTTCTTTCTGTGCATCAAGTCCTGTTTCCTATAGTAAATAATACATCATTTTCTAATGACAGTGCAGTTGCACAAGAAGAATCTATTGAAGGAGTTAAAATTAGAAGGGATAGCCATGAAAGTTTTCTCAGGTGTGGGACTGACTGAAATCAACTCATCAATTCATCTCTTCTTTCTACTAACAGTCAACTCTGTAAAACAAATCTGCTCTGGGAGTAGAAGGGAAAACAAAGGTCACTGATGAGGCCATACTCCATCTTTATTTCTTCTGTGATCATATCCACCACAACAGCATGTTCTCTATGGAACGTGTGGTATATACTATATGATCCTTTTGCTCTAATGCAGAAATAGAGGGGTGTGTTTGTGGGGTTTCTCCACAAACCTGCTATTGGACTTCCAAGAAAAGAAAAACATACTTGATATCATCATGAAGGAAGAAAGTTTCCTTTCTAGGACAAATGCAGAATGTTTGGTTTAGTTCCAAAATGTGTCATGTTTTGGTTCATTTTATAAAGTATAACTCAAATCTAAAATCTTAGAAGTAGGGAAAAACGAACTGATACAGGAACATGTTGTCCATTCTTCTGTCTAAACATCTAAATTTGTATAAAACAAAAACCTATGAGCAATATGGATCCCAAAGCATTTTCTTAAAGCCTTTGCCTTGAGGACTTTAAGCTTTAAGATTTCTTTCCTAAGTTTTTCTCTTTCAACTGCAGGCGGAAGAAGTAAAAAAGTGTGGGGTTTATTTTAAACTAAGATAGGGAGAGAGAAACTCGAAGGAATATTATTTAAAATAATATCATTTTAATTTTGGCAGTAATTATGAGACTAGATTGTAGTTCATGTCAGTCAAAACTATTCATCCTGAAAACTTAGTGTTAGCTGTTCGATAAATTATTGCTCAAACTCCATTATTGTCTTATGAAATAGAAGAATCCTTCCATTATTTTTTTGCTCTTCAGGAACTCAGATGCCTGTAAACCAGTGCCATACACTAGAATATTTATTGCATACTTTTTATATTCACTGTAAAGTGTTAGTTTCTTGGAAGGGTGAAATTTGATCTAAGGCAACAGATTGACAAGAGGAACATAATAATTGGTAGATATTTTATGTTACACTGATTTTACTGTCTTTTAATGGAGGTCATTACATTGCAAATTTCTTCAAAAGAACAAATCAGGGCTTTATCCTTTGCTCCTGTGGAGATAAACTGTTCTTTGATGCTATTACCAAATACAAAAGTATTCCTATTTTTAAATGTAGATTATTCTCCTTTCCTTCTGTGTATTGTTACAGACTTTGCCTGTTGTAAATGAAATACGAATACGGTTCACTAAATCAAAAAATTGAGGGGGAACAACCTAACAGGAAGAGAAAGTCTTCCAGAATTTTCTCTGAAGTCAAATATTGTTTTATTGAAACAAAATTAATGGTTTAAGATTCAAATTCATTTTCACTGTAGTCTGTCAACGAACATTGTGGTTATATTATCATGTAACATCATTTGCATATACATTAAAAACTAAGATAATAAGAAGCATAATGCTTACATGGCTGCTGTATTCTCTTATTTCATCAGAGAAACATCATTCCCCGCTGCACCAACTCAACTGATTTGTCATTTGTCATAGTCTGTATTGCTTCTTAACAAATTTTGTCTGTTTGCTTGTTTTTTTGTGCAACCACCCAAAGAGAAGTTTTGAGTTTGAATTCAAATTCAGGAAACAACTAGATGACGACAATGAATGCTCATCCCTTTTAGTTTATCAACATGGACATTTTGAGCTTATATTCCATGCTAAGGTTCGAGAATGCAACCGACATGGTTGTAGATTGGGAAAAGGACCAGATATGGGTCTGGGTTTTGGTAGTCTCTCTAGGAACTTCTTTTTAGGCACAGAGAAGTATTTGTGCATGAACCTGATCAGTGATTGTTGACCTCTTTTCCCTGGTATCCAGTGACAAGCATATGGGAATGGTTTGAAGGTGCACCAGGAGTTTTATTTTGGACATTAGGAAGCAATTCTTTACTGAGAGGGTGATCAAACCCTCAAACAAGCTTCTTAGAGAGGTGATCAGTGCTCCAAGCCTGTCAGTGTTGAAGAGGCATTTGGAAAATGCCCTTAATAACATTCTTCAGCTTTCGGTTAGCCCTGAATTGGTCAGGCAGTTGGACTAGATGATTGGAATAATCTCCTCAGTGAAGTGGTGGATTTCCTAACATTTGACACTTTTAATATTTGGGCACGCAGGCTTCTGAGACATGTAGCCTAGGTCATGCTTGCTTAGAAAGGTTGGACCAGATGACCCTCAAAGTCCCTTCCAACTTGGTATTCTATGATTCTATGACTTTCTGAAGTACTCTACTCTGGTGCCAAAAAAGGTGATTCTCACAAGGGCAAAGTCAGCCCTTGAGCAATTCTGTATCTTCTCTTCTGCTTCGTGTGATGGGGTGGGGGTGGAAGCAGTTTTTGGGTAGCAGGGTACCACCTGAAAACTTTTCCTAAGCTGCAGAACTACTGTAATTAAATAAGAAGTACACTCTGAAGGCTTCTTTCTCCTTCCTCCCCTCTGCCTTCTGGGGTAACATCGACTCTTTAAAATTTTAACTGGGTGTTGAATGGTTCTGGCCTGTACATCCCCATGAAGTTTCAGTTCAGACAGTTGTTAACTGTGTCACCACACACATAGAATTTTCTATTCACTTGACTCTTGTGTGTAGTATTGCTGATCTCAATTAAATTGGGTTGTAAGACCTGGAAAGATCCACCCATCTGATTTATTCTTACCATTGGCTTCAAGACCAATTATATTACTTTATTTTTTTGTTATTTATGGAAATGTGGGCACTTTTATGCTAGTGATAGCTGAAGTAGAGGCAGAATTGTCACTGCTGTCAGTATAACAAAGATGTTATGAACTATGTTTTAGTTTAATTATTTTAGATAGTCTTCATCTAACTGTTCACTGTGCTTATTAGTGCTGTCACGTAACTTACTTTTCTGTCTGAAAATTCATTTAATTCTACCAAAACTTTACATCATAACAACCTGAGAATTTTTGGTGCTAATAACAATCCACTCTTGATTTATACAGAAGCCATAGAGATTAATGTTCACTGAGGTAAAAATGAAACTCAAGTAATTTTTTGTGCTTAGTCTCTGCAACGGCCCAAATATATTGTAGTTTTTGACAGAAACCAGTAAGGTTGGGATAAACTGCATGTTGTTTGTTGTTTAGGGTTTTTCTTGTTGTTAAGGGTGTGTGTGTGTGTGTGTGGTTGTCTCAGAAGGTGTTGGCATCCTTTTGGCTTACATGATTAACAAGATTTTTGAGATTTTGTTCATTGTTTCTTTAGGAAAAGAAGAAATAATAGTGAAGGATTTCCCTTCTACCTTCCTCACCTGCTAAAGTTACTTGCAAGAAAAAGGTGATAAGGTTTTTTTCAGTCTTGTATATAGTAGAAATTACAGAATGGGAGATAAACCCATTATGTGTATTTGCAAAACTCTTCTTTTTTTTTTTTTTTTTACAGTTCTCAAGCTAATATAAGAGATTCTCAGGGATGCAGTTTCCTTATTTTCAGTAAAGAGCACGGTTCTTTTAATTGGATGTGTGTATGTGCCTCTGTGCATGCACAGAGAAACTCCAGTTAGCGCTCTGACCTTGTGTTTTGTCAATTATCCAACAAAGTTTTTGAATTGCAGTGCCTAAGCTTGCTTCTAGCTTCCTGCTGTAAAGGTGTGTGCATTTTTTTTCTCTCCAATTTTGTAGCTCTCATTAAATAGAGGATCTGCTGTTTATCAGCAGCTTTCCAGTTTGGCAGATTCCCAGCTCAATAACTTTAGCAAAACTGATTTGTTAACTCTTTGTACAGTACTGCTGAAACCTATTGGCCAAAAATAATAGATGTCCATTAATCAGCCAAACTCATAGTATTGCATCCTTTCCTGTGGTGGCCCATATCAGCTGGAGAAGATGCAAAGATGACTAATTATAAATATAGTGTTTAGATGTACTTATGAAGAGAGAGTTGATCCTCTAAGCTGTTTTGTTTTCACTTCCCAATGAATTTAGCGGGACTTGATCTCTCAGTGTTAAATTCTTCTTATCAAACCTTAAATAATTAAGCAATGCAAACTTCTGTCATCAAGGTGTGTGTTTCTGTGACTGATACATGCATGAGATGCATCTGTAATTCTGTTGAGAAATTCTCTGGAACTTAAAGTGCATTCTGCTCATGGATAAAGAACTTTAGTCTTGATTCCATGTTCGTATTCCTATTAACAGAAACCCAGACTGTCAGGTAGTAAAAAAAAAAAAAAAACAACAAAAACCAAACCAAAACAATCTATTCTATTCCTGTAAAACTATTATAGTTGATGCATTTTTTTATTCAGGTTGTCAAACTTAGTAAACCAGGGATATTCTCCTTCCTTGTCTGGGATAAACTGATGGGGTCTGATAACCTTCCTGCTAATCTTCAGACACTCTTTTGTAGACCCTGAGTGCAGTTCTGTGCCCATGTGTAATGATGTAGCATGGCTATCAGTGCTAACCTGAAAAAAAACAATAAGCAGTAGCAGTAGTTTCAGCATCAGTGCACTAAATTTGACTACTATGTACTTGCAGAGGCTAAATGTCAGCTTCTAATACTCCACATTTCTTTTTTTCCTAGCACCATATCTGTTGTAGGTGTATCTGCTTTAGAAACATTTTAGCAGATGAATCAAATATCACCCTCATATTCTATTGTGGTTATGCATCTTGTCTAAGGAGGTATAAGCCATTGCTTTGCTTTTGGTCTTTTTATTCCCAAGGGAAAAATCCCATGTAATTCCCACATAGAATTACTTGGAGTGGAATACTCTTTTGAGGCTTTTTATTGGTTTTCATCAAGCAAAGTAAAAGTTTTTTATCTCCCATCCTAAAACACTCAAGGTTAATGTTTTTTATTCCTGTTTCATTTTTGTAGTATACCAGGAATTTTGTATTAGGTGTCTAGTTTTTGAAGGAAAAAATAATAGAAAATGGGTTTAAATTTATAGTGTCTGTAGCAGAACATGCACCTCTAAAACTGTTAGAAATACTGTAGCATCATTCATGTACGAAAAGGGTAAGTTATACATAAAGCACTACTTATAAGATCTAGTGATCTGGGAATCAGAAATGTATAATTTAAACTTCTCTCATATGCACTTAGTCATTACTAAAGTTTGTACTGTATGATAGCATGCTGCAACTTAGAAAAAAATACCCAAACCCCACAACAAAAACACTCTCCCCCAAATAAAAAGCAACGTAGAAATAAAGCACAACTCTTAACAAAAATTTCCAAATTTAAAAAATATTGCATAGTCTGAGTCTTAATATATATAAAAGCCTTCAACAAACTACATTATTGTGTTTTCTGCTTTACCTCAAATTGCGCTTCTGATATAACTCATAGCAAACATATGTTATCCATCACTTCTGAGCAAGATGACTGACAATTTAAGCATGCCCATAAACAATCTTTAATGCGTTCAAATTAGACTGTTTAAAATGTGTTCTTTTCTTTCTCATGTTTTGGTTGTTTTGAGCTGAACTAGCTGATGTTAAGGTGAGAAATAATTATGAGCGAAGTCTCATGGGGTCCCTCAGAGAACTTAATTTGCACTGACTTCAGGACATGATGCCAGAAAAAAAAAAAAAAAAAAGCCAAAGCACCAAAATCTAATGAGATTTAAATTCTCTAATTAAATTTCCCAATCCAAACGGTTGATATTTATAAACAGCTGTTATTTTTGACAGTTTAATTATTTTTCTTTTCTGCATATTTTTCTATATCCCAGTGTGTCTTTCAAATTACCTTTTTGTTCAGTGTTGCCAATAATACTTTTTGAGAGGAAAATGTTTGGGGTGGTTTTGCCCTTTTTCGTTGGTAATGAAACAATTAACCTGTGCTGCATCAGCCTTCAAACTTTTTAAGACAGATTTTTCTTATCAGGTCTAGTAATTCACTTCTGTAGAACCTTGATCTATGTGTTTGATATTTTCTATAAAATGGCAAGTCCATGTGGAAACAAATGCAGTGAAGCATCCAGTCTTGAACTTGACCTTTCTTTTATTCTTCTGGTTTGATAACATTTTTACAGTACGAGAAACCATTTTAACTTAGCCAAAGTGACATTTTTACTTTTTCCATGTACAAACAAAGTAGAAATGTAATTTCATTGTGCCTTACTTTTCCCACTGAACTGGCTAGACCTTTTCAAATACCTTTTCGTATTACCAAAAGAAAACAAACTTACCATTTTCTTCACTGCAGTACAGTATTCCTACATAGACACTGGTGGATGCATAATTTAAGAATTCACAGACACAAAAAAAGTGACTGTAACCAGGCAGCTCTTTCTCTGGAATATGTTGTGATAATGAAGAGAATAACAACATATTGTATTATGAAATATTTATAGAGGATATTTAGGACTGTACTGAACATATTTTTGACTGAAAAATAGACAAGTGAGATATTATACCATCCTTCTGCAATTAAATATCTTTAGTTTGATTTTCATTTATAAGTTCCTACTTTGGAAGCATCTTCAAGTACTTTTTGCAAAGTCAAAAAATGGCAGAGGTTAGCAGTTGTCTTTGGAGATCACCTCGTCTAATCCCTGCCCCTGCACTGTGCCCAGGCACAGTCAGCTAGTGTCAGTTGTCCAGAACTGTTTCTAATTCAGTTTTGAATATCTCTAAGGATGATGACTCCACAACTTCTCTGGTCAACCTGTTCCAGCATTCCATCACAATCACAGCAAAAGGCGTGGAGTGATTTTTTGTTTTGTTTGTTTGTTTTAAATGTTTAGATGCAGTTCTCCATTATTTCTGTTTGTGTCTATTACCTCTTGTCCTTTCACTGGATACCAATGAGAAGAGTTAGTTTCTCTTCTTTCTTAACTATTTAAATATATTGACATTCCTCCTTGAATCTTCTCTTTCTGATGCTACACAGTCCCAGGTCTCTCAGTGTCTCCCTATTTGGCAGATGCTCCAAGCCTTTAATCATTTTCATGGCCTTAAGTCATGCCATAGAACAGAAAGCTGTTTCTATAGCAGAGAAGCAAAAATACAAGCTTCCTGGAGGGCAGTGCATCTTATCCATTTATTTCATTTATGTGCATGCAGCATCTATGGAATTCTGTTTGCTTTTACTGCTGTTTAAAACAAGAACTCTGAAAGTATCACCTTTTCTGCCTCATTCTTTCATGATATTTTCCTTCAAAACAGATGCATGATCCATGTGCAGATGACTTTTGAGAACACATGATGACTGTTGTTAAACAGGAACCGGCATTCAAATTATCGTCAAGTGGTGAAGAGATTTTGAATTGCCTCAGCACACAGAAAAAGGGTGAGAACAAAGGCATGGGTGAAAAGCTTTTGCCAAAAGGCAAATTATTCAAACTGGCTTTCAAGGAACCAGAGAAGGTGACACAGGGAGGTGGGATTTGATGCAGCATGCAGCTGGGAAGGGTACTCTTCCTCTTGGTCTCAACGTGCCATTTTGTCTCTGCTTCTGAGATGTGCCACAATGAACAAGGCAATTGAATGGCTTTTTTATATCCAAATGCGTATCTGTATACAACTATCTCTTTGGATGCTGGCAAGAGTTGTTATTCTGTTGGTGCAGTGTACCCCTTCCCTAAAGAAGGAGAGTAGCTGTGTAACTGACTCCATGAAGTGCATACCTTCTCTTCAGGCTCAGTAAATGTAAGCATGAGAAATCACAGGATCATAGAACAGTTAGGGTTGCAAAAGACCTTAAGGTCATCAAGTTCCAACACCCCCGCCACGGGCAGGGACACCTCACACTAAACCATGTCATCCAAGGCTCTGTCCAGCCTGACCTTCAACACCGCCAGGCATGGAGCATTCACAGCTTCCCTGGGCAACCCATTCCAATGCCTCGCCACCCTCACAGTAAAGAACTTCTTCCTTATATCCAATCTAAACTTGTCCTCTTTAAGTTTGAACCTGTTACCCTTAGTCCTATCACTGCAGTCCCTAATGAAGAGTCTCTCCCCATCATCCTTATAGGCACCTTTCAGATACTGGAAAGCTGCTATGATGTCTTGTCATGGGTTCAGCAGTAGCAGTCATTTTTTCTCCTTCTTAGTGGCTGGTGCAGTGCTGTGTTTCTAACTTTCAG
>WYDI02008155.1:0-14260 GCA_009867235.2 Psittacus erithacus | reverse complement strand
TGTTCAAGGCCAGGTTGGACACAGGGGCTTGGAGCAACCTGGTCTGGTGTGAGGTGTCCCTGCCCATGGCAGGGGGTTGGAACTGGGTGATTTTGAGGTCCCGTCCAACCCAAACCAGTCTGAGATTGTATCACTCACACCACTTACGAGGGCTTCTGTCTGCTTCCCTGTTTGATGAGCTGCTCTGTACGCTGCAGGCCTGTCGAAGGTTTCCTAGGAGAGCTTTCTCAATACCTTCTGGTGGTGAAATCTCCTATAGCATTACAGTAAATCTGTTCAAAATGTAGCAGTTTGGCTTAATGGAAACTGATGCTGTGGCTGAATTTACATTAAATACTTTGACAGTTAAATTAAACTTCCCAGGGCAGTGCTGCAGTCACGGTCCCTGCAAGTGTTCACACACCGTGGAGACGAGGCCTCAGTGCCATGGGTTAGTGGTGGCCTTGGCAGTGCTGGGGAGCGGTTGGACTGGATGAGCTTGAAGGGCTTTTCCAGCCTGGTTTGTTCTATGATTCTATAAACATTTATGTTGCCTTCCTGCGAGCTCAAAAAGCAGAGTAAATGTTACTGAGTTAAGTCAGAATACTTAGTAGTAAGATACATTCTTGCTGTTTTGCTGATGAAAGCCAATCCAATGGTAATTGCAGTATCTTTTGCCAAGCTGTGCTTAATGATAACCTTTGATATACATGAACCTCTTTCAAGTAAGGGCCTTCTTTGCACTGTTGGCAGGTGAGAAAATTCATGAAGTAAGCATATAACGTGATTTTCTGGAGCAGGTAACGCAGCAGAACTTTACAGTACTCAATCAGGAGCATATGCAGAATAGTACATTCAGTCTTTATTTTCTTAGTGTTATACAGGACCTTAGTTAATAAGGTTTAGGGGTGGAATAATCAGGCCTGCAGGAGAAATAATAATCAATAAGCAGCAGTATGTCACTTGCAGAACCCCTGGGTTCTTGCTTTGTTGATTGTTATACTCAGGAAAACTATTCTTGGAAACCAAAGGGATCTGCTTTTGCAGGATTGCATAACTAAGACTGAAGTGAGCAATGTGAAGCAGCAGCTCATGTTAAACAATATGAAATTGCCTAATGACTTCAAAAGTGAATTACTCAGTACTGAAAAAATCGCAGTGCAGCATTCATTATTGCTGCTATCCATCTTAGCATCAACTCTGGAGGAATTGAGGATGTTCGACAGGCTGAGAACATTGGGGCTGTTCAGCCTGGAGAAGAGATGTTGCGTGGAGGCCTCAGAGCAGCTTCCAGTATCTGGAGGGGGCTACAAGGATGCTGGAGAGGGTGCTCTGAGGTCTCCACACGGCTTTTCTTCTCCAGGTTGAACAGCCCCAGTATGGTTAAAACCAAAGCAATTCATGTCTGCTGAATTTGCAGGAAAGCAGAAATGATGCTTTGGAGGTGTAAACGATCCCATTTGTGTCAATTCAGGTGGCAACAAGTATGTTGTTAGTATTAACTGGAGTTTTGGTCATCAAAATGGTTATCGAAGGAGAGGAAGCAGCCTGTTACTAAGATTTGAAATTCAAGTGAAGTTTCCTTGTGGAATGCCTAGCAATTCCATTTTGATGACTTCCTTTGGTTTCTACCACATGGGTGACTGACCTTGCCAGTGAATTAGGACTGCAAAAGCACCCTTTGAAACTTCTGTGCAGATACCAGGGGAAGGAAACTTTCCAGAGGGTCTGGGAGTGAGTTTGCTGTCTAAAGAGGAGGATGGAAAAGGAGCAGTGTTAAGGTGAGTTTTCACATCAGTCTCACTGTGGGAAGGTCTCCCTTAACTGGAAGTGCGGAGAGGAAGTTATAGACTAAATCACTAAAGAAGAAGAGAAATTGATCTCCAGGATCAGATGGCAATTGCTTACAGGTTCCACAGGAACTTGGTTATGAAATTGGTGAACTGTAATAGGAAAACTGTCTCCTAAATTGTTCTTGATACCAGGAAAATGGATTTGATCTGAGATGCTGGTTTCTAAAAGGGGATGGAGGAACAGAACTGCGCACCAGGAAGGCTGACTTGTACACAGAATGAATGACAAAGTTGATAAGGAAAATAGTCATACTCACACCAGGAGTACTGGGGAGGAATCAACATGGTTTTGGAGAGAGCAAAGTTATTCCTTGCAAATCAAGCACAGGGCCTTAAAGGAGCCAAGAAAAATGTGAATTAAGGTGATCAAGTTGCTGTGCTACGCTTGGATTTCAGAGGTTTGCAATGAGTTCACTCCATGGAGGCTCTTGAGGAAATGGAGCTGTTGAACAATAAGAGGGAATGTATTTCATGGGCTTTCAAAAATCAGGATAGGATGAAAACCAGGACTAACTGCTCGCTTTCCTCAGTGTCACATTGTTGGTGGGTTTCCTTTAACAGCTGTGGTGTTATTCTGGAACAAAAAGAATAAATAGTGAAATGATCGAGTTTGCTGAGAGGTGTTGCCAAGACACTTACTGACAAGGCAGCAGAGCAGCATGTGAGCTAAGTGTTGATCAGCTCACATTGGTTTTTATACATACATGTGTATGCATCTACACAAATGAAATACACCAGCATTACCATATGTAATATATGCCCTAAAATACGCAGATGCACCAGTGGGGTCTGTTGGGAAAAGAGATCTCAACATCATTCATGGTAAATTCTTTTTGCACACACAAAGTCAGTAGTTGGTGGTGATCGAAGTGCAAATAGAACATCTAAGAGTTAGTGTGACAGGAATAAGAAATACTAAGTTTATAGTATGCCAGCATCTTGATCTTTACCTAGAAGACTCCTAGGACTGGAAAGACACAAAGAACAATCAGAGATGCAGAACAGCTTTTGGCAGGGAGGTTGGGAGCAGCACTTCTCAAATTGTTGGTTGCAACCTGAAAAGGAGTTGTGGGACAGTTTGAAGGAGTTGGCCTGGAAAGAGTAAGCAGCCTTCCTACTGCCAGCAGTAAAGAGAGCTCTTCATAGCCAGCAATATGGGAAGGAGGAAATCAGGGAAGGGGTGTAAGAAAGGTGATAAACTGTAAGGATGTTTTGCTGGGTTGTCAGGATGTTTGATGGGTTCAAACTGAAACAGGGGAAGTTCAGATTAGATCTAAGGCAGAAGCTCTTCCCTGTGAGGGTGCTGAGGCGCTGGCACAGGGTGCCCAGAGAGGCTGTGGCTGCCCCATCCCTGGCAGTGTTCAAGGCCAGGTTGGACACAGGGGCTTGGAGCAACCTGGTCTGGTGTGAGGTGTCCCTGCCTGTGGCAGGGGTTGGAACTGGATGAGCTTTAAGGACCCTTCCAACCTAAACCAGTCTGTGAGTCTATGATTAGTGTTTGTTAAAGTATTTAAAAACGGTAGGCAGAGCATTTTGAGTTTCTATCCAGCACCAGGAGGCAGAGTCCATTTCTAGTCCTGACCCGCTCTGTGATTTGCTCTGCCTGACTCTATAAGATTAATTTCTTTTGATTTTCAAAAGCTTCTGAAAAAATCCCATTAGGAAAAAGAAAAGGAAAAAGATGAAGAAAAGGTGATGATGTTCTCAGGAGCTTAGAAATAAAGAGCTGTAGATGGGAAACTGCGGCTGGATATAAGAAAGAGCAAATGATGAATTTTCAGCTTTGGCTAGAGGCATGTGGGGCTTCCTATTAAAGGTCTTCTTTAGCTATTAAATGATGGTTTGGAAATGAATGACAAGAAGCGGTAGAAGGATTTAGATTAGGTAAAGTTTAAGGTGTCTGCAAGGATGTAGGTAAAGGTTTTATTTCAAGCTCTGGTTGCGCTGGGGTTTTTCCTTTCTTCCTTCTCTTCTCTTTTTTCTTCTTTTTGTCTCTCTGACAAATGCTGGGCAGTGTCATCTACATAAGGGAATCCAGGCAGGTCCCTTATCAATCCAGTACCTAGATTGAAAATACATGGAAATAGTTGGGTGGAAGATGCCTCCACAAAAGCCGTTCCGATGCAGGGTAAGTACTGGAGGGTGCAGGAATTCATAGGCTCACAGAATGGTTGGGCTGGAAGGGACCTTCAAAGCTCATCCAGTCCAACACCCTGCGATGGGCGGGGACATCTTCAATCAGATCAGGTTGCCCAGAACCACATCCAGCCTGGCTCTGAATGTCTCCAGGGATGGTTCATCCACCGCCTCTCTGAGCAACCTGTACCAGGGTTTTACCACCCTCACTGTGCAGAATTTCTTCCTCACATCCAGCCTGAACCTCCCTCTTTAAATTAAAAACCATCACCCCTCGTCCTGTCACAACAGGGCCTGCTAAAAACTCTGCCCATCTTTCTTATAAGAACTGAAAGGCCACAACAAGGTCTCCATGGAGCCTTCTCTTCTCCAGGCTGAACAGCCCCAGCTCCCTCAGCCTTTCCTCACAGCAGAGCTGCTCCATCCCTCTGATCATTTTGTGGCTCTCCTCTGAACCCTCTCCAACAGCTCCACGTCTTTCCTGGAAATCATGGGGGAAGATAACATTGATAGTCTCACCATTCCATTGTGCAAACTGAAGGCGCCTTCTTGTCTAAAATAGTCATTGCTTCTGATGAGTAAAGGAGCTAATAGATAATCCTGAGAGGTTTCATTGTCAGCTTTCTTGTTAAAAGGAACATGAGAGTGAAAGAGTTTGTGTTATAGAAGAGACAGGAGGACAAAAGGTGCAAAATGGTGGTTTAGAATTAAGTGCTCTTGCAGTTCCTTTTGATGACAAATCATAACAGTATTCGTGCATGGTTAGGCTAGGGAATTGATACTCAAATGATCCTGAGGTCCAGATTTAGCAGGGTTTTCAAACAGACAAGCAACAGAATTCCTCAATACAGGAGCAACTTTCACTCTTTGAAGAACATGACTATTCCTACAGCCAGGGGCAGGGAGGGACGTTACAAATAAACCTTGTTTGTTCCAGCAACTCCTGCCCATCTGGTCAGATACCTGACCCAAGTGTTACATCAACCACAGTCCACCTTGAAGTTTACTTTCTAAGTTGAAGTCCATCACTTCTTAACTGTTAGTCACTAAACTGAAAGATGGGAAGAAGCAATGTGAAGAATAGGCAGGGAGGTACCCTGATCAGTGAGGGAGAATGAAGGGATGTGTAAGCTTCAAAGCCTGTTAAAGGCAGCCCAAGATGCAGCCTTGACAAACCATTGTCATGCTGATAGCAGGTTTTGATTACCTGAGTTTCGAAGGAAAAAGGTGGTTGAAATGTAATTCTAAGATTGGGTTTTGAAGTGAAGGCTGAATGAGAAGCTGTTGAGGCAAATTGCTCACTGTTGTTTCACCAGCTCAGGGAAAAGAAGTTAGGAAAAATCAGGTTTAAGAAGTTTAAAAGCCTCCCAAGCTCAATATGGGTGAAAATCCTGAGGGCCATTTAGACAGCCAGAGGAAGGGAGGAAATGAAAATGTGACTGAGTAGCAGCAGCAAGAGCACTATGTACTGTGTGTAGTAAGTAGTCTATACATCACTTGCTTTAAACAAGTGGGTTTGGGCTCGTGTGGAAAAGGCATGGCTTATCACAGAAGCATATTGATTATCTTTTTAATAGACAATAAACTGCTGTCTTAGAGGATCTTTGCAATATGATGATGAATTCTTTGGGCTGCGGCAGACAATTAGCAATGCCAGTGCTCTAGAGTCAGTAAAAAGCAATGCACTCAGTGCTCTAATCCTCAGCCGACTGATGGAAAGCTCAAGGGAGGCAGGAGGTTTTTAATTGACTCAGATTGAGAACTTGGCTGGAAAAGATTATTGGAAGTCTAAAAAAGAATGGAATTAAAAACTTTGGTGAATCCCGAATGAATTTGTGCTCTTAGAACCCAACCCCAAACAAACGAGCTAGCATTTTGCCGTTACTTAAGGAAGTGGAATGTGGGATAACTGTTAGAAACCAGGTTTAAAATTCATATGGGTGAAAAATGTGACGGAGGGACAATGTGTTGAGTGGTATTTCAGTGAGTAAGCGTCTTGCAACGGTGAAATCCATTTTCAGAGGGCAGTACTGTAATGACACCCTCATGATTCCTTTTCTGTTAGCATCATGAAGTGAAAGGGGAATCGTTGCTGTGTAGTTTGGCCTGATGTAAGACGAGGTAAATGTTCCTGGGCACAGTGGTATTTATTCCTGCTCTCAGAAACGCATCAGTTTCCATGACTTCTTTCTGGATGTACTAGCGCAAAGTCCCACCTGAGAGCAGTTGTGTGTGTTTTCGTCACTTGCATCCATTATGGGATGGACTGCTGCGTTAG
Source organism: Psittacus erithacus (assembly GCA_009867235.2). Classification (NCBI taxonomy): domain Eukaryota; kingdom Metazoa; phylum Chordata; class Aves; order Psittaciformes; family Psittacidae; genus Psittacus; species Psittacus erithacus. The sequence continues at coordinate 8,014 of WYDI02008155.1, read as the reverse complement.
TAGGAGGTAGAAACACAGGAGGGGGGAAAGAGAGGCAAGAGAACTAACAGCGAGTAGCTCTAACACAGAGAAATAACACTTAAAGCAGCTTCTCCCTTCGATTTCCACTTGCTTGTATGAGTGGAGTGATAGCATGCTTCAGTCTTTAGGAGGGCGCAGCATCCCTGTGATCTCTCAGGAGCATATATTTGAGACCGCTGATGTATTGATGTGAAACCTTCCTCACATCGGATCTGGTGGAAGGTCCATTGTTAGTGACAGTTCAACCCATTGCTCCTGCCTCTCCTTGCTAAAGAAAGCTTATCTAATGCAAAGTAACAGGGGAGTAAAAGGCTATTTAGTCAAATACCTGGTTTTAAAGGCAGATTTGAGTCTGCTGTGATTTGGACCTGCTGCTGAAACAAAGGCTCAAGCTTGTGCTGGACACTGTCTTTATGCTATTGTAATTAGGGTCGGTTTGGGATGGGGTTGGTTTTGTTGGAGGGGGAGGGTGCAGGGAAGTGGGTGTTGAGTTGTTTCTTTTAGCTGTGTTAGAGCACATATACTGTCAGTCGATGACCTGAAAACATGCGGGCCGATGAAGGAAAGTAAAAGAAGCCACAAAGGGGTTGTTAATCAAGTATAAATTGTTGATGATTTGGGAACAGTATCCTGGGTAAAATCCTGAATCCTAAGTAGTAAGTTTTAATATGAATATATGTGCAAGATGGAGGGTATTTTACAGTGATTTAAAGGGAACTTGCATAGCTTGAGCTTCTGAACAATATAATTGCCCTTAAAGATACACTTTTAATGGCTTGATAAAACAGTACATACCAGGATAATTGGCACTGAGATGCCAGAGACATCTTAGGAATACCCAGCCTGCTAATGCAAATAAATACCATTACTCTTCCTTCTTTCCTTCCTTCCAGGTAGCAGGTTCTGTTACACTTGCTGTATGTAATGTACTGTGTAATATTAAGGTACTGAAGTAGGTGAATCTTGGGATGACAACTCCCAGGTCACCTGCTTTCATGACAAAGTATTGTGGGCTATGCTAAATGGCTTGAATTACTCTCTTATTTAAAGGAAGGGCAAAGCCCCATCTACCTTAGATGTGAGAATCAGGGCTCAGATTAAATGTAAGTGCCATGATTTTGGTTTTGTTACTTCTTTTTAAGTAGGGTAAACCAGGAAACCAAAATCTGAGTCACTTCTGCTCTGCTGAACAGATGATAAGACCTCCTTCACTAAAACACTTGCATGCTCTCAGGGGTTGGGTTGGACTTTTGGTCGTTAGAATGGGATGCACACAAATGTAACAGGCATATGATGCATACTTCAAATGTTTATCCAAATTATGGAGCTTGCTGCTTTTCTGACTGCATCTTTAGTTCTTTGGTCTTTTCCAAACTGCCCTTTTTGTTCTTCTGATTAATAAATCTGGGGCTTTCTGCCCTGTTGTAGATAAATATTTGAGAGTTAAGAATTTTGAAGAAGTTAAAGTCATTGAAGACTTCTGAAAAGATGCTGAAGTTTCGAGGCAGTTTAAAGACAACTCTTTACTTCAGCACATTTTCTCCTGCTTGGATATTTGCAGTGTGCTTTTAAGAGAGCAAAAAGATGCAGATATTCTAGGTAAAATAGAGTGTGTTGGATATAACCCATTGTGATGAGGTGTGACAAAAAGCTAATCTTCTGCTGATTAACAACAGAGGGTAAAAAGCTCTACTTGATCTGTGCTTTTGGATCGTTCAAATTTGAAGTATGCAAAGAGAGGAGAGAATGAGAGGAAGGAGTTCAAGGGATGGATTTTCAAGGGCTAAGCCATCACTAAAACCCAAACTTCTTAAAGTACCTGTCATTCTACATCCATAACTGAGGAGCCAGAACTCTGACCTGAATCATCCATGAAGTGCATGAAAAGTATGATTTAATATTCACATGTATCTATACACCTGTGCATATTTATCTTGATATATAGATACGGTAATGAGTCAATAGCAAGGATTTGAATAAGAATTGGTTCTTTTGATATTAAGGAAGAAAACCATACTCCACAAAGAACTGGGCATTTGTGTTTTATTTGGTGAGCTTTTTCTTTTCAGACTTACCCAGATTGAAAACATTTAGAATGTGATTTTGAAAGACTTGTCCTGAACAGAGAGCGCAGATGACCAAACCCAATGATGAGATTGTGCTCTGGGGTTTAGCTGGGCTCTATACAGCCCACAAATCTCTGCAACTACTGCTTGCTTTTACAGCATCACTATAATTGGAATTCTCACCCCAAGGCAATGCTGGAGTCACCGTCCCTGCAAGTGTTCACACAGCATGGAGACGAGGCCTCAGTGCCATGGGTTAGTGGTGGCCTTGGCAGTGCTGAGGAACGGTTGGACTGGATGGGCTTGAAGGGCTTTTCCAACCTGGTGCATTCAATGATTCCGTGGTTATTTATATAAATATAAATAAGTAAATAAAGTGTTTCTTGAGTTTGTATATTTTCTAGCTACTGGGTGTAACTGACGGTGATCTGTCCCATGTGAGCCTTCAGATTCATGCAGTGTTGAGATCAATCAGTTATCATCCCCTTTCTTTGCTTTCTTAGTGTCCCTGCTTAATCTGAGACAGCATTTTGCTTGTTGTTTGTTTACAAGGCTGCTCCAAAGCACTCAGCTCCCCTAGGATACATCTGCATCTACCACGTGCTTCCTGGAGTTGTATTCAGTTTGCAAGGTATTTTTTTGTTAGCGGATTGCTCAGGACAGCATCTGAAGGGTAGCTTTTCATAACGGCAATAACCTGGTGACATGTTGCAGGGTAAAGCCAAAGTGGGTATGTAAGCCCACTGATGCTGGAGGCTTTCCTTGTTTTAGCATCTGCGGCACATGTATGATGCAGATCATCGATCTGTTTGTTGTAGTGCCTCTGAATTTCTGTGAACTATTTCTAGCAGGTATCTGGCTTTCTTGGCCTCCCTCAGCAGATAAACAAGACTGAGGAATGTGGATGATGATCTGGTTTTTGAGAGCTTCCTGTAGCCCTCATGGCGATTTTTCAGTTGGCGGAATATACCTCCTCCAACATCAATGAAATGGAAGATGGAAAGAAATGAGGAGAGCTCCGAAAAAAGCTGCATAAGGGTGGGAGGTGGGAGAGCAGAAAGCTTGGTAGAGCAACTTCTGTGAGATGTAACTTCTCCACTTAAATTTAGGTGGTAGAGTTGATGACACAATGAATACAGCATTTGGTCTTTGTAACTTCCCATGCCGGAACACAAACCTTGAGGCACGAGTTGGTATTTCTGCAAAGCTAGAGAGAGATTCAGCTATTCCAATGAGCTTGACTGTATGTGTAGAATGGTTTAAGTACTTCTTGGACACAGATAGTGGTGGCACTGGTTAGAAAATGAACTGAGCCGCAATCCAGGGAATCTTTGTAGCTTCGGTATTTCCTGCAAGGGGGAAATCTCTCGGGTGAAACAGCTTTCTCAGCCACTGGTTGTGTGCTGTGCAGCCTGTGTATGCTTTACCCGTATGGGCTGTTTCAAGGAAAACTTTGAGAAGCCCATGCAGAAGCCTTGTGACTTGTCTGCTGACGTGCTTGTGGTGTGCTGAGTTCTCTGCCAGGTCAGATGGAGCCAGAGGGGCTGCGCAGGGTACATGAACCAAGTCTAGGGTCGGTCTGTGCCAGAAGCTCCCCACAAGAGACACAGAATCACAGAATCCCAGACTGGTTTGTGTTGGAAGGGACCTTAAAGCTCATCCAGTTCCAACCCCCTGCCACAGGCAGGGACACCTTCTGCTAGACTGTGTTGCCCAAGACCCGTATCTCTTTCATCTGCTCCTCTTGAAGAGCGAAGATGCAAGAGGGAGGAAAGAGGAGAAAGTCATCAGCTGTCTGAATGGCATTATCCACAGAAGGACTGAATAATAGTATTTCCAACTCTTTTATTAGTGAAAAATCAGAGCAAAAAGTGACATCTTAAAAATCCTGAAAAATTCCATTTAAAAACTGGTGCAGGGCACTGAAAACCATCCTGCCTTTTCCCCATTGTCACCAACTGATCACTTTTCTGAATCCTAGTTGCTGAACTAAGTGAATTTCCCTGTTCCAAAAGCTTCTGGGTTATTTCAGTTGTTTTACCATGCACCAAAACCATCCTACTGGGGTACGTTTGCTGTACTTTAAATTGATAGATAGCTAGTTGGGCAGAAGCAGAGAGCACATGTGGACCCAGAGGAGGCATGAAAACTGCAGGTTTCTGATGCTTCCTGCATCCTTTCTCCCCTTGGGAAGGCTGACTGTAATTAGCCTTCTGTATCCCTGGTGAGGCATATGGTCAAGGAAGAATTGCTGGGATACATAGAGCTGTAGGAGCATCTGCACAAGAGGACCTGAATTTATCACTAGTTCCTTAATATCCCACTGCTCTGGTACCCTGGCTGTGTTCCTCTTCTCTAGCTGAATTGCCTTTTCAAGGACAGTCTTTAGGACTGTTTCCATGGGGATGGGGTATGGATGGTGCTAGGTGGGTGAGATTCCTTTGCAAGGGATATTGAATAATGCAGTTTATCTCTATGTGTACGCATGCATGCATGCTCACACACATACACTGGGTAAAGCTAAATAGCTGCTCTTGTAGTCACAGCTACAAAAAAAAGACCATTGTTTTCTAAATAAATTCCAAATTAGTAGTGGTTTACATCTGTTGTGGCTGCTTACTGATTTCCTTTCATTCCATTAATGTCTGTTCTTTCATATGTTAACATAGCAGTATGTTATTAAATTTGCAGAAAGATTCCCTTAATGAAAAGCTTCTGGATTAAGTTAACAACGTGAACTGTGACACATCAGAAGGATTGTAACAGTGTTAAATGAAGCTTGTGTCTTTGTTAGTGTTACTATATCAATAGCATATGCCAATACGTTTTAATACACGTGTTTGCTGGCAAGGTGGAGGTGCTGTGAGTGTTTTCCTACCCTTTTGCAGAGATTTGTCTGGATTGCAAGGAGGAATGTGATGCTGCTTCCAGAATGTGTTAATATTGTCGAGATGAAAGGCACCAGGGTAACATATCATGTTAAATATAAAACACATCCTGTGAAAACAGATTCTTTTGTCTGTCAAAATACTTCCTGGTGTATAATAGAGGCGTGTGGTAATTTGAAGCTTCTAAGTCTGTCTTTGAAACAAGCAAACAAAACCTACATGGATATTGCAGACAGTTTCTGTACTTAAGAAAATCATTGTTTATGGGCTTAAATTGATTTAAATATTGAGCTGCTATTTCTTGACACATATGTTGGTGGTTTGGAATTTCAGGGCTTGCAGTGTTTTAAGCTACTTGAATTGCAGAGGCTATATGGGATATCTAAGAACCGTATTTGCTGTGTGTTGAGAGCATGGGCAGCCTGAAGAGCTGGGTTAGGGAAGTGGCCTTCAGGATCTACACACACTCAGACCTGCATTAGAGAGACTTTTAGAACTACAATTTGGCTGCTTCACATGTGAGATAAGCCCTAGTAGATGGTAGGGTACAGAAAGCTCTTAGGTTGTGGGGTTTACCAGGTCAGATAAACTTTGTGGTTTGTAGTTATTCACTGCAGTTCTATGGACTTCTTTGTATTTCTGGGAATTATTGGGAAAGGACATTGAAAGATAAAGTTGTGCCAAAATTAGCTCAAAAAGAGGCAAGAAATACTGACATATCAGTTATACAGAGATAACAGACAGTGAGATATGTGCTTCTGGGAGAACAAAATGACATTTATTGAGCAGGAATGAGATGGAGGGGAACGTAGCAAATGTTTGCATGACTATAAATCACTATCAAATATGGGAAGGAGGAAATCAGGGAAGGGATGTAAGAAAGGTGCTAAACTGTAAGGATGTTTTTGCTGGGTTGTCAGGATGTTTGATAGCATAGTATAATATAAAGTAGTTCATCTTTGTAATCAAAGAGGAAGGTGTCATAAGCTGCTAAGGTAAACGGTATTCAAAGTTTACCATGTAGTCGCAGTGTAGGGGTGTGTAAAGGGAGTGAAAACTGGCTGGGTGTGTAGGCTCAGGTTGTCATGGTCAGTGGTTCAGTGTGGATGTAGAAAGGGGGAAAACTTTTTAGCTTACGGTTGTGGTTGATGTCCAGCATGGTAGCACACCTTTTGGCCCTTCTCAATGGATCAATTAAACCCAGGATTAACCAGAAGGTCCTGCCCCTGTAGCAGAAATGCTTATCCTCAATACTGGGGAAGTATTCCAGCTCAGAACACCCCACCTGGCTGCACAGTGGTCTCTGAGATAGAAGGGCAGATGCAAAAGAAGGGCAAGGGGAGAAAACTATCTTAAACCACAGATTTTTTCTCACGTGGCAGTGTTAGAACTGGAGGGCAAAGGAGTCTGTGCTCACAGCACTGCTGCTTAGAAAAGGTCATTTCAGCTTTCACGTGGAGGTTTCTGATGTCCTTAGAGCTCCCTCCATATCTGCTGTTCAATTCCAGAGCGGCTGCTTCCTCACTGCCTCACCTGCCTGCTTGATTTCAAAGCCTTCGGTTAAACATGGTGCAGTCCGTGCTCCTGTGGTGCCCAAGGTGACAAAAGAAAATGGGGTTAAATCCAATGCCTTTTGACAATGTATGTGTTTACAAAGTGAGAAGAAGGAATTGAATTATACCAGTATATTATTTATTTCCTTTATCTTCACCTTGACACATCAGTCAGTTCCAGCTGATGGTAGACACTGATTGACAGTGCCTGTGCCACAACATAAACGGAAGCTTCCCTTAGGAGGCACTAGCACGGGCCTGTAGTCATATAGCATCAATCATTCCTTTTGTGAAACGGCTTCACCTGAGCATGAAATTGTTCACAGATTAGGATAGAGCCTGGTACAAGTAAGGTACTGGCCTGGGGCAAGCGAACCACAATTTACTTCAGTGCTGGCTAAATCCGTGCTCTAACAAATGCAGTGCCTGAGATGGGGTTCTTAGGAAGAGGTAACTGCTGAGTATGTTGGCTTTTGTCTGGTTCTATCAGCACTTTAATTGGTTCAGCTGTGTTTAGCACAAAACTACCACAGGTTGATTCTCACAACCTTTATTTTATGGTATTTAGTAAGAAATATGAAAGTGTCAAGGCCTAGTATCAAAAATGTCCGCAAATGTAAAACACACACACACAAACCCCCAAAGCCAAACAACATCAGAAACCTAAAAACCAAGCCACAATAACAGTGTTTCCACAGTGCTGGGTTAATTCATTTTTCGAAGGAAATTGTCTCCAGAATCTGCAATATGATTTATGCAGGTATCTGATTTTATTTATTGTATCTTTTCATGCTCCTGTCTCCGGTTGTAGAAGGATAACTGTGTTTTTTAAAGGTTGGGTATACATCTGTGCTCAGCATGAATTTATTCAGCTCCAGGGAGCATCAGTTGAGGCAGATGAAGTATTTCAGTAGGGTAATATGAAATCCATTTAGTCTCAACATTGTTGTTGCAAAGGTTTGTTCAATAAAACACTGAAATAGGGTTTTATTCTTGTACCTCGCTTCACCTTAAGTAAACATAAGTTACCCTAAGCTCCTAAATACTTTGCTTCTAAATCCTACAAGACCTCTGATGGCACTGAAGCTGCATACCAGTCAGCTTACCTTGCCTGTCCACTCCTTGTTACAATTTCCTTGTGGTGTGTGTTGTGGACATAGTGTCAGGTCTGAATGCCCAGTGGTGGCTGAATCCTTATTGATTTTTAAGGGCAACAGGATGTCATCGTAGCCTTTTGAGTTAGGCAACAAAAGGGCAAGACTTCAGCAACAATTGCAGAGAATTTAATGGGACAAGATCATTAGTTAGCACATAGACTCATAGAATGGCTTGGATTGGAAAGGACCTTAAAGCTCATCCAGTTCCAACCACCTGCCATGGGTAGGGACACCTTCCACTAGAGCAGGTTGCTCCAACCTGGCCTTGAACACTGCCAGGGATGGGGCAGCCACAGCTTCTCTGGGCACCCTGTGCCAGTGCCTCAGCA
>WYDI02008154.1:0-15882 GCA_009867235.2 Psittacus erithacus | reverse complement strand
GCCAGGGAGGAGGGGAAGCCGGGAGGAAGCAGAGACAGGACACCTGACCCAAACTAGCCAAAGAGGTATTCCATACTGTCACAGCACGTCATGTCCACTATATAAACTGGGGGCAGTAACCCGGAAGGGTTAGATCACTGCTCGGTCAGGCTGGGTATCAGTCGGAGGGTGGTGAGCGGTTGTATTCTCTCCCCTGGTTATTTCCCTTATCATTGTTATTATCGGTGGCAGCAGCAGTGGTTTGTGTTATACCTTAGTTACTGGACTGTTCCTATCTCAACCCATAGGAGTTACCTTCTTTCCATGCTCCTCCTCATCCCTCCAGGAGCAGGGGGAGGAAAGGACGGAGTGAATGAGTGGCTGCGTGGTTCTGAGTTGCCTGCTGGGCTTAAACCACGACAAAGTGATAAGGGACTGACTGCAGGAAGTTGTCAGGAGATCCAGTTTATGGGTCATTGTCCGCCTCCAGCTGCAAGTTATTCTGACCTCCTACTGCTGATAACATGAGTTAGAGCTCCCCAAAGACAGAGGTTAGCTGACAGCTATCAAAGCCAGCCCCAGAGCATGACCTGGCCATGCTGCCTCCACCACACATGCCCTCCCTGCAGGCTCCATCACTCTGCTACAAATCTCACACACTGGTAGATGTCCCAGAAGACATCACTTTGGTCTCCTCCCCAGGTCTCCAGTGATGTTTGGCCGGTGACTTTCTGACCCTTTTAGTAGCACGGTTGAGTGTCAAGACCAAAATCAACTCTCACCCTTTCCAATGAAAACAAAGCAAGGCAAAGCTACCCATTCCCTGCTCCTATGCTCTCTGAAGGTCACAGCAGTCTTGACTAGTTTAACCCTCCCCTTTCCACCGCCCCTCCAACAGCACCACACATTCCACTTTGTAATAAGCTTGACTCAGCAGGCAGGAGATGCACCAGTTCCTGGGTTGAAAGGTTCTTGCACAAACTGGATCTATTGGGTCCTTTCCCAACTGGAAAAGATCACTGCTGGAGGTTCACTGATGGAAAACAAAGCAAGCAAGAAGCTCTGCAGGACTCTCTCCTCCAACTGGAACCTAAATCCAGATACTCGTCTGGTTTCAGCGGTGCTGTAGAGTTGACCCAGACTTGGCAGCAGCAAGTGTGCATTCAATGGAAAGTAATATTCATGGCCCACATGCTGACCCAGCAAGAGCATTCAGTTCTTCTGCCAGCTCTTGGGATGTTGGCTTGATGAGCAAGTACTTTGGGATGGTTGTATATTCATTAAGCAATGTTTTCATGTGCTTGCTGTTACTTCATTGGACAGTCACTAATTGAAGTCACTAATAACATAAGAAAGAATTAATCCATTTAATTTGTAGCAGTGTGGTGTGATCAGCCTCAGTGCTCATCCTTGTTATGCCAGCATAGGATGGGATTACACACATAGCAGATGTTAGATGGGGAGAAGGACATGAAAGAGAAACATTGGGCATGGAAGGGATGTTGGGGTGGAAGGCAGATAACCTTTGGCTTGCAAAGTCCAGGGAGTAGAGGAGATTTCAGGCCCTTCTAAGCCACTTCTCCATTTCAAAACAAATCCCAGTATTTACTCAGTGTTGCAAAACCAGGAAAGCTAAAGAAGATACAAAGACATGAAACCCCCTAATCTGCTCCCAGTAATAACGTAAACACGAATCTATAACAGGACATACACACTTCCACTGCTCAGCTCCAACACAGATGATATTTGTTTATATTTGGGGGGGACTATATGGGAAACAGAGGTTTCCAGCCTTCTGAGAACTGACCTGATGAAACTGGGAAGGTGTCCAAAAACATCTGCCGTGTCAATGGAGGGTGAAGGAGGAAGCTTTGGGGAGACTTTGGCATGCAGAGCTGATTAAGCAAGACCTCCACACTGCGGCTGGGATATATTGTTCAAGGGCAGCACAATAAGCTTGTGGCTTCTCCCACCTGCCTAAGACGTGGCATCCAGCTTGGCACCGATGGAGCTGATACTCTCACGAAGGATTCGAGATGAAAACACGCAGGGTTTAACGTTTAACGAGATGGTTGTTAAATGTTCCTGGAATAGGAATTGATGAGAAACACATTGAGGTCTAACCAGCAACAGAGACTCATCCATGGCTGTTCTTGCAGTCAACACCGAAGTTTTTTAAGAGGCAAACTGTGCGTGGTCCTGAACTTCAGCATGGGGTCAGAGTGGGGTGTTTGGTGACGTTCTGCTCTCCAGTCTGGGAACACAGCTCCCACCTCGGCCCAGATGAGCTGTCCCAGCCTCTGTTGTCTCTTCAGTTGAGGAGTGCACAGCAGATATCTGCTAGGTGATCCAGACCTGTGGAGCTGCTCCTGAAAACTGGCAGAGAGAAGATTGAGCCATTGAGAAGCTTCATCTGTTTCCCTTCAGATATTCAGGAGCCTCCAGCTGCCTTTGGACTGACACCCATTGCCATGGAATAGGCAATGTCACTGACTGTAAAAAAACACTTTCTCCCTTTTCTTTTCTGTTGAGCCCACCAAACGTCTGGTCTAGAGCTGCATTAGAAGTTTCATAGGATGTTGATGCAAAGGGTGTGGGTGCCACAGTGGGTGCCATGTTCCTAATGTAGCTGCAAATACACCCTTTGATATAGGCACCCACAGCGCACCACCTATATACTTTTCATCAGCATCCTATGAAGCCCATGGCATTCATAATTCTGATCAAGGAGACAGTGTAACTTCAGGTCTAGCCCCATTTCATACTGGGTGAAGTCAGGTCTTTATTCCTGGCCAAAGACTATTGCATTCAATAACTTTGCAGTCTATTAGATTCCACAGGGCCTTTAACCAAAAGCCTGTCCTTTCTTCCCCTTTATCTTGTTTTCCACTGACACAAAATCCCCAGCCTGGTTTGTGTTGGAAGGGACCTTAAAGCTCATCCAGTTCCAACCCCTGCCATGGGCAGGGACATCTTCCACTAGAGCAGGCTGCTTCAATCCCCTGTGTCCAACCTGGCCTCTAACACTGCCCAGGATGGGGCATTACATGCAAATCTCTGCAGCAATATCATCTTCTGATGAGCATGCATGGCTCAGAATCAGGAGTCACACTGAGTGTCAATGTCTCACCACACCAGTTAGGTGTGTAATCCACCAATAACCCTTCATTTCAAGAACTACCTTTTGCAACTGCTGAGAGCAGGCTGGTAAATGAGCTGCAGAGGACCTAGCAACATGGAGTCCCTGTAGACACCCATGGATTGCAGGGACTTCTTGAGAGGAGAGAAGCTTAGGAACTGGCACTCCTCCGGTCTCAGCTTCACATCAGTTGATTTGCCTAAGATCCTGGGATCCTGGAAGCTGAGGACTCCCCTCCCACCCCACCAGGTGAAAATCCAAGCAGGGCAAGCTAGAAACACACCAGCTTTCCATCAGGTCCTTGATGAAATCCAGCTGTCTCCATGGACCATTTAGGCTTCAGCTGTGCGATCAATGGAGGTATTGTCATGGCGGGAGGTTTGGCTAAAACTGAGGCAAGAGGAACAAACTAACAACCCCTTGTAAACAAGGGAAAAATAATATCTGAGGATTTAAAGCAAAATAATTAGTGCTGGAGCCAACCCAGGTCATTTATCTGAAATTCCACATACCTTGGGGGCCTTCATCTGAAACACATCTAGCTTTTCCCTTTGCTTTCTTTCTGTTGTTTTAACCAGGCTGAAGCCCACAAGACAAAGGTTTGAGACACTAATAACTGTGGCTGATTTCTGCCTGGATGCGTTTCAGCCCTCTGTCTCTTAATGCTAACCAGCAGAATGAAGAATAATTAATGACACTCCAAATCCTCCACGCTGAGCGCGAAGTGCCATTGTTCCCTTTGCATTCCTCATCCTGATTCCGCAGGGCCCCAACCCAACAAAGCAATCAAATACATGTGTAACACTGACAGCCTGACTAGCAGCTTTGGCTCCAAGGAACTCGAGGCTAGTATTGCATCCAAAAAGGTGCTGGGCTATTAGTATGGACATCTTGAACAGGTTCTTGCCTTGGCTTTGAGTATGACCATTCGTGACTTTATCTTTCATGTGGCTTCCATGTTTTCAAAGCTGGCCATGATAATCCAGCCCTGAAGCTTTAGATGTGCTTCCAAAATAGTTTCAAGGAGGGTATTGGTTGATGCAGAAAGGGTTTCTATTAGGCTGTGTCCATATGGGTAAATCAAACAGCACCTGGGGTTATTCCCAGGCGTGAGAGAGCTCCCTTCTCCAAATGGTTTCATTTTTAGGATGCTTTGGCACCATTCAGGTCTGGACCACCAATCTGCTTTGTGGACACCCCCAGGCACTGCTCAGGAGGTAGCACAAGCCAGGGACTCCAAACAAGCAGTTTGGAGGCAGCCACCTGGATTTGGATGGCAAGAAGGAACAGTGATATGGGCACAAGCCCTCCCTTGCTGCTTGGCCTCGGGGCTGGAGATCAGCATTGGGCACGTTTCATTTACTAGTATAGACCCAGTGATTAAATCACTCTCTTACCCTCTCCTTTACCCAGTGGGAACTTCTCATGTGGTAGAGCTGTTTCTAAACCTTCATCCATCTGGAAGCCATTATCTCAAAACGAAGTTTATTTGAAGAAATTGTATTAAATATTACATGTTATTTTTGCCTCGGCCTGAAAGCAAACTGTCGTACCATTGCTGAGAGCCTCTCTGGTCCAGCTTTCTTTTAATACTTTATCTAGACTATCAGCATCAGGCTATGGCAGCTCATTTGGCTGCTTTGCTAAAGTTGTCCGGTGGTCGGACATAATTTATTAAGAGTTTGACTCTTTATTTAGGTTTATTTGTTACTGTTCCTCTTCTCCATCTTCTGTTAGGTCCATGTATCACCCGTCTAAATTGTCTCTTTATTTACTTCTTGTGTTTTGCAGCAAAGATTTGAAACACATAGGAAAGTCCAGAAAAGAAAGAGAACATGACTGCTAGAAAAGAAAGATCCCAGACAGGTTGCCAAAATAGTGTCACTTGTGTTGTGTACTGGGAAAAAGCTGGACTAGACAGTTGTGGGGCTGATCCTTCCCCTAGTGAAAAGAAAATGAAGGAAAAAACCAGGGAGGACTAAAGCAGAGCATTGACCTTCAGCAAATGCACATATTTGCAGACCAGATGTTGATTTCTACTATCATGCAATCTTACTGCAGGCTTCCACACCACTGATTGATAATTCTTGATCCTTTTTGAAGGTGAAAATAACTGTTTGATTTCAATGCGTTAACTACTGGAGGCTCAGATCATCCCCTGCATTGATGTTCAGTTCTGGCTTATTGCCTTACATGTGCTGCCTCTGCAGCCTGCCCTTCCCAACACATCTGCACCACCAAACCCTTGTGTGGGAACTTCTTTTCCTCTGGTCTTGGCAAACGCCATCCGTTCCCTGCTGATATCCATCTTGAGAGAGGATCTCTTTGATCATGTCTCTTCCTCCCCAGGCAGCTCTCCTTGGATTCCCCCATCTGTGCGCACCCAACATGAGCTGCTTCTCCTTGCTTTTAAAGCCTGTCATCCCTCAGTCGGCATCAGGCCTTTCCCAATGCCAGGTTTGGCATCTGCTGCCCATTCCAGGTTCCTCAGACATATCCCAGAGCCTGGATTCACATGAACGCATGAACAAATGAAGTTTAGGAGATGGCACTACTCAAGTGCTTCGGCCATCAAGGCTTGTGGTGTCCTTCCATACCCCTCCTGGATTGTATCTCAGGAAGATAAAAGGAAGAGATTTAGGGGCCCATGCAGCAAAGGGGCACCATAAGTGAGTGTGAACATGAGGTCCAAGGCATGACCTTGTTGTGAAGTGACAGACCTACTGGTAGTTAGAAGTAGTTCTAAACCATCATGTACTTCCTTTCTGGGTACATTATTCCCCACTACAAACCTGACCAATATAGAGGGGTTTTGTCCCCAAAGGCCAGAAGATCAATAAATCTTCCTTTTTTCCCTTGCACATTAAAAATCTCACCCTGGGATCATGTCACAGACCAGAACCAGTGTGGTACTCCCCTCTGGCCAAGCACCATCTCCCTCTGCTCTGCCAGCATCACGACTAGCTCAGCAGACGACTTCTGCCATATACAAAACTAAACTACAATCATTCACTTTTATACCCTGTGGCCACATTTCCACCTCCAAAGTGTCCATTTCATGCTCCATTGTGATTCCTTAACACTTCAGTTAAATCCCTTTAACAAGCAGGATAAATGTCAGCCAGATCCTGTGATTTGTAGACTTCCAAAGTTTCCAAACCCGTCCTTATCAGCTTAATTTTTCTCTTTATTTTTCTTGCTAATGACATATTTAGAAAGGAATTTCATATTCTGGTGGGTTTAGAGGCATTTATTAATTACATCCTGCTCTTTGTTTATTAATGAGCCTGGGTTCTCATTTTCCCCTGTTATAATCGTAGAGGGTTTTTATTTCCCTTTAGCCCTCACACACTTAACATGAGCTCATAAATGTTTCCTTTCTTATGCCCAGAGATTTTCACTATTAGTTTAATTGACCAAGGGCTCATCTCAAGTAAGGAACTGACTCATTGTGCACTACAGCTGTCAGCACGTTGACTAATTGATAATACGCTCGCTGAGGCCAAGCCCATGACAGCTTGAGATAAGTAGAAAGGAAAGTCAAGACCAGATTTCTCTTGTATGTTTGCACAGCACCTACCACAGCCCAAGCCAGAGCTGCCCCAGATTTCCTATATAGTTATACAGTAGAAATAGTAATCAATAATTAAGTATTAATAATAAATTATAATGGTGTTGGAAGAATGGAACAGATTGCTCAGAGAAGCTGTGGCTGCCCCATCCCTGGCAGTGTTCAAGGCCAGGTTGGAAACAGGGGCTTGGAGCAAGCTGCTCTAGTGGAAGGTGTCCCTGCCCATGGCAGGGTTGGAGTTGGATGAGCTTTAAGGTCCCGTCCAACCCAAACCATTTATGATTCTATAATAAATAATAATAAACAGTGGAGGTGATGTATGAAAAAGATGGGGAAGTGCTCCCACAAAAACATGGTTCAGCTCCTTCCATTTTCCAAGCGTTCAGATGACCCATTTTCCACCTGACATTGCAAGTTCTTCTAATGAAAACCCCAGTTGTACTTGACAAACATGTTTTCTGGCTAAAAATAATGTATGTTAAAAAATCATGAACGGAGATGTCAGACCAAGGTCAGCATTGTTGGGATGATGGGCATTGAGGGAGCTCTTGTGAAGTGGATACTATAGATGGAAAAGGCCAGCATTGCCCTGGGCCAGGAGTCTCTTTGGTGATCAGTAACTGCAAATGAGCTGCCCAAAAGGCTGCAGTAGAGGAAACCAGCCACAAACCGACAATGAAGCCATCCCTTCAGAACATTGGCAATGCCTTCAAACATATGCCCAATACTGGATGCCATGGGACAAGAGCGTCCATGAGCTTACAATTAAGCATGGTCCATGGTGATTGCAAAGGTGTTGCATCCCCATGTGAGATGAAGCCACGTGTGCCCTGACATTGGTTTTTCAGTGAGGTGGGGTGGAACCATGGTTCCCTGCACAAGGGTAGAAAGCCTCATCTTAATGCAACTCCTCACCCTTCTCACCATCAGGAGGACAATTTGGAAGTCAAAGCCAGATCTCATGCTGAGGCCATCTGTCCTAAAGCTGGCTCTGTACTCCCTCAGGAAAAGCTGAGTAAATGTAATTTTGGGGGATATTGGGGCATCAGCAGAAAGCTGGCCTACAGCTCTGGGGTCCCATGGTGAAAATGGGGAGAGAACTCATGAATCTGTGATCTGCCTTTGCTAGTTTTTCCTCTTGGTCCTTCCTGGCCATCTCCAAATACATTACATTTTACCCATTGCACTTCAGACACAGACAAAGAGCTCCATCATGTTCTTCCACCTTCAAGCTGTAAGAGCCCAAGAAAACCCCTTGTGAAGCCCAAAAACCTCTCCTGTCTGCACCACAGGAGCTTGGAAACTGTCTGATACATCAGAGAAGTCTGCTCTTCTGCCTGTTTTTCTCTTCCTCGGCTGCAAGCTTCCTCCTTCAGGCTCCCCCTTTGATTTATTGGACTTTTGCCCTTCGGAGCACCTGGAAAGTGTTTTTGTCCCATTAATTCTGGCTTGGAAGTTTCAATGTTTCCCAGAAGAAAAATCAATCACTCAAGCTGGGAAGACGCACCCCACACAACCTCCTCCCTTGTCTGAGTCCCCTTCTTCTGCCTTCCACTCTCTTTTCCCTCCTACTGTTCCCTTCCCCCTGCTCTGAGAAGGGAGAAGAGTGATAAATGTGCCATGCAAGGTATGAAACCCATATACTAGGAGCAACGAAGTAATCTTATCTCTCTAGAAACTGTTTTACTGAGCACCTAAACAAAGCTCTCTGCACCCAGCACATTCCCTATTGATGGAGATGAACACTGGTCCAAGGAGAGAAAGCAACCAGATGGAGAGGTCTAACCCCTGCAGGGGTCTGCCTCCACTTCTAAAACATTTGGGGCCCAGAAGTTCGAAACACCTCTGGGTGGGCAGTATTGGGCTGATATTGAGTTTCCTTTAAAGGTGACTCTTCCAACACAAAGGTCTCAAGTCTCTCCATTTCACTATTACTTATCCCACTCTCCCATGTTGCTCCTAGCTTGCTGTCATCCACCGTGCAAGGAAGAAACTTACAATAGCACTCACTGGTCATCCTGAACAAATGACATTCCCCAAATCAAGTCTTTTGCCATTTCATCGGGCATAGGGACATGGCAATGAAATATGTTCACTCTTGGGTTCAATGTCCAACCTCATGCAGCTGCCCCAACATTGATTCCTTGTTAAAACCCTGCTGTGTAAGTTATCTCTTCAAAGATAGCTCCTGGTCTGCACTGGGGCCATTACTCCTTTGCTTTAGGATATTCACTAAACACTCAATAATTAGGATTTTGTAATATCCTCCTTTCCCTCACCACTTGGACAACTCTTCCAGATTCCCTCCAGTGATGAGCACATGATGGACAAATTAGATATACTTGGCACTGAAGGAAGAGCTTCCCAAGCTATGAAATGTTTGCCTAATCAAGCCTTATTTAAAAAGGAATTCAATTTATTATAAAGATAGCCTCAATCCCCATATCAGCTCTGCTTTAAGGTTTTCCACAGTTCCCTTTTCTTCCATTCAGTACAGGAAATACAGTAAGGGAACCACTTGTGAGTTCACTTTAGCATTTTATCATATAACCTTCTTTTTTCTCCCTGGAAATGATATTTATGTGGTCATTCAACCTGTCATCTATCAATCCCCACAGATTTCTCCACCTGTTGGCTTTTCAAACAGCTTTGACAGAAAGCTGAAGGTCTCCAAAGAAATTATGTTCATATTTCCACATGAAAATAAAGATTCAGAGAAAGCAGTGATTTCAATCTAAACAGTTTCTTCTTAGTTTTTATCCTATTAGCTGATTTCTACAGGGAGGGTGATGCACATAGCACATTGCAGTAGACGGATTGTACAGAAACCCAAGGGAATTCTAAAGGCGCAACAGAAAGCCATGGACAATCTTCAAATAAATCAATTTAACTCTGAGACATAAATCCATAACGACCAGACTCTGCTTGCTGCCATTCCTTGTTCTTCCAGTTTCTGTCTGGATTTGAGTCCACTGAAACCCTGCTAGAAAGGCAATTCCCTCTGCTATTTCCATGCTGTCTAGAAACGTCTGAGTAGAAAGCAATGGAAATTCCTCCAGAAGGCACATGTTCACATGGTTTCCAGTTGTGTTTCGCATGCTGTGGTCCCTAGATGCAGTGCATGCACAGCAACCAGGAGGGAAACCGTTTCAAAAGGGTACTCAGCCCTGCACAGAGGCCAGAGCAACCAGTGCCAGATATGTTAAAACTGGTGGCGGCTTCAAAACCAACACCTATACTGATAGTAAAAGGAAAGGAGGACACTTTCCTCTAGACTGGAGGTTTGAATTGCTGGGTGATGTCATCCAGAGCAATATCTAGGACATAACTCATTTCAACCCAGACTTCGTCAGTATGTTAAATGAATTGCATGACCAAAAGCCTGCTTCTCTCCCTTCTACTAAACTAAACGCTAACGTAATGAAAGTAAATGAGACCGAAAAAGAAGGGAAATCATTTCAATAAGAGTATTGTAAAGAATCCAAGTCTTCTCGCTTTATTCCCTGCTGCCCTTAAGAAGTTACAGCACATCATTCAGGAGCATCAGACAGAAGAGCCTTGTCCAGTTCCAGAAGTGCAGCTCAACGGAACTTAATTTTAGTCCTGTCTTGATCAAATTCCATTGGACTGAAAGCATTTCCTGAGGGAAAACCAGCTTAGGAGAGCGAAAAAGCAGGCAAGTGTGTTCTGTGAAGCAAGACAAGCATGAGTGCTCTACCTGCAGTGAAGCTGCATGGAGGATATGCAGTTCCAGGGGGACATGGGCAGTGCGGTAGGTTGGATGTCAACGGGTGTGCTAGAATAACACTACTTCCACACTACATTGCTAAGGAGACCCACTTGGGAAAGCACAATAAATAACATGACTACATAATAGCTCTGTAGTGCCTTTCATCCAAATATCTCCAAACACCATGCAAAGGTTCATTAGAACTGCCGCCAACCCCAGACAAAGCAGCGCTATCTGTGCCATGCAGCAGATAAGGGAATTGAGGTTATTTCCAGCAGCCTGTGACAGGGGCCAGGGTAAGAGCCAAGAGTCCTGCCACCTATTCCCCTTTGCCCCATGGGAATGATGGAAAAAAATGGATATGGAGGTCTGGGTCTGCTCTAAGGTCACGCTCATGTCAAGGGCACGTCACTGGTGGTTTCTTCCGTTCCTGAGTCAAGTGACAATGCAGGGAAAATTGAAAGGTATTAGGAGAAACAGTAAAGAAATTGCATATAGAAACATGCTCAGGTCAATGCATGGTACATTCATAAACTCTTGGAGCTGGGAGATGTGATCCAAGGGACAGGAAAACAGGGAATGGCTTTGCTTTAACCAGACAGAGGGGAGATTGAAATCTGATTGAGCAAAGACATATGAATGATGATCTGTTTGTTCAGAGCTCTGATAGTCCTCCCTTCCCAAGCCCTGACTGTAATGAACCAGCCTGATAAAGCTAATTTGGTTTTATTTCAACGTAAAAAAAGGAGGAATTCAGGCTGTTATGTCTTCTGACCTATAGCTAGCAAAATGCAACCCTTGTCTCCCTTTGCGACCCTAAAGCACTGATGTTAGTGTAACGTTAGATGATGAGGAAGCGATTCCTCACGAATATTATGATGGGGTTGTCATGTTGCAGTCCATGTGAAGTGATACACACTCTGAACAACAAACTGACCTGCTGGAACCCAGCCCCAAAGGACAAGTCTTCTTGTTTCTTCAAAGCTACTCCTTAAGGGACTGTGAAGGAAGAGGGAGTAAGGTGCAAGAGGAACAGACCTCTCCCAGGGATGCGATGACCAATTACCACATTGATGTGGGTCTCTTTGGCTGAAGATGCTCTGCCCAAAGGAGATTGGAGCATGGGCTGGTTTGTGTACAGGCGGAGATTCACTTGGGAGCCAAAAGGGGCTTCCACTCATTGCCTTTTACTGAACAGCGTGGGATTTCAGGGGCTGTTCTGGTCCTGCCGCACTCACCCCTCCTTGGGCAGACAGTACCTGGTGGAGGTGGCTCTGTATAGAGACAAGTCAAACAGCACAGAGGAGATTTTACCCTCATTTCAGACACAAAAGAAACATCAGAGCTCCAGCATCTCTTAAAACCCAAGACACCTGCTCTAATGTTATCCATGTCCGAGACCGGGGCAGCTTTACAGGAATGTCTCCTACTGAGAAACAATCAAAACTCCCTCAGACATCGGATATCAGCTCCTCCAAGGCTCCCTGTGAATCTGCGGTGTTGTCCAACTTCTTTTTATGTTTTAGAAATTGAGGAAGGAGTAAAACTCCCGAAGTCCATCTGGTTGTCTCCTGCCTCCTCCCGGGGAAGAATCCCATCCTTGGAGTTTGTTTCTGCTCCCTAGGATGAGGCTTTTGATTTGGCAGCTCATAGATCACATCCATCCTGCCAGACACCGCAGTGGACTCCTCCACGTAGTTCCAGCTTGGGGAGTTACCATGAAGGTCCCATATTGCTGAAATACAGTCCAGACAGACCTCCTGTCTCCTGGACACCAGTGTGGGATCAAGGACAGTCCAAGATGCAGTAGGACCCAGCACTGCCTTTGCATGGTCCACGCAGAGAGGAACCCTCTCCTCTTACCTCAGGGTACAATGGCATTGCTAGGTAGTAGCTCAAGCCCACCTGGAATACCCACAGAATCATGGAGTATCTCCTCATTTCCAGTCGGAGTTGGACACCAAATTCCTTTCTGGGATCCCAGGAGCACCACTATGGCATTTCAGCAGGCACCCCAAGCAGGACCAGGCTGCAAAGATGCATGAAAGTCTATCATCCCTCTCCCCATGGCTCAGGCATTCCTCTCTTCACCTCTAAGGGTAAAGAGTAAAGAATTAGTGTTCTTTGCACTGGAGTCCATTGAAAAGTTGTCTGTGGAAGCAGGGGCTCCAGTACAAAGAACTCAGTGATGCTCCTTTCCAACTTTCAATCTCCTGTCCCTTTCTCTGCCTCCCTTTACCACTGTGGGGAACATATTCACTGCACATCCCTCCTCAAAGCACCCACTGCCTTCATTGACAGCCTTCCAGGTCTAAGTCTAATGTGTCTTTCCCATGAGGAAGGGAGAGACCAACCCATAATCCTTGCTGTTCTCCAGCCACTTCCAGCACAGCAGAACAAGCTCAGCTCCGTGTTTTCCCTTGCAATTGATATTTTCTCTGCCATATGGACAAGAAAATACCTGCTAATAAAATAGTGATGCTTTTATGAAGGCACCCCTGCAGGGAGCATTTAAATCTATGTGCAAGGACTCCAGTTCCAAGTGACTCAAGGATCAAATCCCCACCTCAGAGAGAGATGCCATCTGCAACCCTTTCTCAGGCCATAATCAGAATCCTATAGTTCCGTGCTATGTCAAGACACAACATCACAATGCTTTTTTGATGTGCCTGTTATTTATGACCTTACTATGGAGAAGTTTAGGAGCTACAGCTGATTTCAAGGCTCTCAGCATCGAAGCAACATGTGGTTGCACATTAGAACACTGATGTCTTTTAAGGTTTACAGTTCAAGCAAATGTCACAAGCGAAGGGCAAGAGGAGGGCAATAGCAGAGCACAACTTCCCCATTCACTCTGCAGAGAGGTCTCTTTCTCAGTCTTGCCCCATTTGTTTGCTAACTTCTCTTCTATTGTTTGACCATTGCTGAAATTAGAGGCCCAATGGGGTTCCCCAAAGTCTACTTTGTCAGCCAAGCAGAAGGTGAAGTCTGCTTCTGAAGTCAGATTCATTCACACATGAAGGAGTATCAGGAGGGAGAGAATCCTTGGTCTTCTCCCCTCCTGTTTGGTCTGGACAAGGAGGACCCATATAGGACAAAGTGGACCATTTCACCATGAAAGGGAGCTCAAAGTCAGCTCTTCCTCAGCAACCATGGGCACAGGTCAAAGCTTCTCCATTTCACAGGGAACGTGGAGTTTTGTTGCCCTCTGGATAGGGGAATGAAGCTGCCCCAGGCCTGAGAAGGAGAAATGGGGACAGACAAAGAATTGCTCCCAGGCTGCCAGAGGACAGGGGACAACTGAGGACACAGCAGCTGGAGCACACAGTTGGGTTTTTACCATCAGGAGCCTGTTGGCATTGCATTAGCAAGCGCCTACTGAGGCTGTTGGCAGAGCAGCTCCCTGTGGCTTCTCTCATTCAAAGGACAGATCACAGGCCAAGCATCCTGATGTTCCCTGATGTCCAAGTTGATCAAATCAAACACCCATAAACCTGTCTGCCCATCATGATACAGGTTGTACCTGAGGACACACAGATACTACACCTCCATGGGGGGCTCTCTATTTAACCCTGGCTGTCACAGCAGAGATTAAAGCCATCCACAACATCTCCTACCCAGATTATTCACACCTTGCAATCATTCATATCAAGATACCATAAAAACCACCACCACCCTTTTCCTAAGCAAGCACAAAAGGAATTACAGAGAAGCAGTGTTGTGGCTTTATCTCCTTCTTCCGCAGGAATAGGATATTGCAAAAGCAAAACTATAAGCACAGCAACTCCACTGCTGAGATAACCCGAGAGCTGCAATTTCTCTTTGCTGCCAGGGTTTGACGAAGGCGGCAGTGATTTGCAGCATCCTAAGAAGGCAAGGTTTGTACAGTCACTCTTGAAGCACGTGGGAGAGAGTATCTACCTGTCTAACAGGCTGTCTGCTTTTCCTCTAGCCATTTTTGAGAACCTTTCACCAATTTCCTTCTAATTTGACAGAAAAGGAGCAGTCTCCAAAGCACTTGAGTTCCAACATGTGAAGGAGGAAAGAGGAAGAGGGAGACGATATAAATGTCTCAGCTGAGGAAAAGCAGGTTTATGGTTTCTGTCCTTATTAGACCCTGGAAGATCTACATGGGAGGAGCTGTGAACATCCCCAACACTATAAAAGCTTCAGCAAGTTTTGCACCTAATAGACCCCGGAGACCCCAAAACAGAAACCAAAATCCTTTTAAATCAAGGTGCATTGCTGCACATGGCAGGGGGTTGGAACTGGATGATCTTAAGGTCCTTTCCAACCCAAACCAGTCTGTGATTCTATGACTCTGTTTCTCTTCAATCCTTGCAGAGACCATGAGTCCCCAGCACTGACTGCAATGGATTGAGCAAGTCCTAAGCGTCCCCACGGCTGGCACTACAGGTTTATCATATCTCCTCTTGCTTTTCCGCTTCCCCTTTACAAGTCAGGACCACTTTAATCTCATCCTGCCAGCACCTCCCTCTCCATGAGCACCCTTCACTCCTCTGCCTATCCCATCTTTATCACTGCAGTCAGGCAGGACAATGCGGGAGTGAATTCGCACTTGTATCTCCTGCTGTTTGTTATGATGGCCTGGCCTGCTCCTCCTGCTGAAGGGTTTGTTTGGACTCTTACATTTCCAGCCAAGCCTTTGTAGATGAGCGAATCCATGTGTCCTGTTTTTATACCCTTGGAGCGCTTTAAGGTTTTCTGGTCCTGCCCCAATCATGGTGTCCAAGTCATGCCTGCTTCGTGGAGGGACAGGAAAGATCTGTGTCGTGTGTGTCTGCAAGGTCAGGTTCTCAAACCCCATGGGTTTCCACATGTTATCCCAATGGTTTTGGCTTCCTCTATCCCAGTTTTCATTATTCTTAACTCTTTCTCCCACTCTGCAAATACACAAACACTGATCCACAAGGAAAACATTCCCATATCATGCTGTTGAGGAGCTGCTAGGATTTGGGGCACTAAAACAGATCATTTCACAAAGGGGGATGAACAGAGGGACAAGCCAGTCCTTATTTGTCAGTAGGATGTTGACTGTTTCTATATATACCTGCAGATATAGAATATGTGAATAATCAAACAGAAGGAGCATTTTCTTCAATCTATCCCCAGGTCTGCATGCATGAGTGGTTTGTGCCCAAAAAGCCCCATTTTTCTGCCTTCCCTTAGCCTGCATCGCTAACACATCTCCATTAGATGGAGAAAACAAAGGAGGAGATGAGATAGGACCAGCATGAGAAGAGCACGCAGAAATCCTGACACAAGCACATGTAGACAGAATTGAACCATCCTGATGGTGCGGTTTTACTTGTGGAGAGGGATGTTGTTGTTGGAGCGAGGCCAGAGGAGGCCATGGAGCTGCTGTGAGGGCTGGAGCAGCTCTGCTCGGGAGCCAGGCTGAGAGAGCTGGGCTGGGGCAGCCTGGACAAGAGAAGGCTCCTC
>WYDI02008153.1:0-14523 GCA_009867235.2 Psittacus erithacus | reverse complement strand
GTCTTTAATACTGAAGTTACTTTTGTCTTTAATACTGAAGTTACTTTTGTCTTTAATACTGAAGTTACTTTTGTCTTTAATACTGAAGTTACTTTTGTCTTAAATTCTGAAGACAATACAAAATTCTAACTGGCTTTTTAAAATAATCCACTGTTTATGTGCACAGCTATCACTCTAATGAAGTTTGGAAGTGATTCTGATGGAGGAAAAATGAGCTAATGCCTGCAAGCTTTTTGATATAAGTCATTTGATGAACAAGACGACATGAAGTTCATTAGGGAGCTTTAACATAGAAATGTGTTTATACACATGAAATTCCTCACATTGCCTTCTTTTGGCTTTTAGCTGTAACTGCTGAAATTTATAAGTTACCTCATAAAGTGGTTCTTCAAACTCTGGGCATGCCAGGTCCTCCAGCCACTATGGAGATGACAATTAAAATGGTAAAATTTAGTGTGACCCAATTTTAATATAGGGAAATTAATATAAATTGGGGGTACAGATATTGGAATCAAGGAGCACAATCACAACTGAACATATGGTCTTCTCACCTTTATTTACAAATCACTCTTTTTGACAGTTTTTCATAAACTCACTACTGTAACGTTGGGATTAGTCAACATGTGATTCCTCAGTGGTGACTGTGATGCATTAATGGTTCCTTTGTTGGCTGTAATAGGGTTTGAATGGTATATTGTCATTGCATGTATTTTTTAGAGCAAGAAGAGTGTATGAAGGTGGGGTACTTTTTAGATGCCATGGTGTTTGAAAACCAGTTGTTTTGTTCTTGTGTTTTTTCTTTTTTTTGTCAGTTTACTTGACTAGTTACATATTTGCTTTAGTTGTCCGGTGCATAATTGTGAATGGAGATGAAGTGAATATGTTCACAATGTAGTGATTATGAACTCACACCAAGGTAAGGATTATATTGGTTTACAATCAGAGGAAAAGCTGTTTTGGGTTTTCCTGTTTTAGAACAGTGTTGTTTCTTTCAGCATAGTTTGAATTGTTAGTCCTTGAAAGAGCAGTTGTTGCTGATTTACTAACATTAAATGTTACCTTCAGAAAAGATGTTTTTTTTTTCTCCAAAGTACAAGGAAGATGCATAAAAATAACCATCTTAAAGATAGAAAGGAAAAGTACATATTTTTCTTCCAATGTAAAGCCATAGGAAAAGAACTGCTTCACGCTTAGAACTCAAAAGTCAGCGCTCAAATGGGTAGGAAACTTCTCCATTAATTCATAGTAAATGGTGTCAATCTTATCTAATTCAAAAGGATTATTCAGCAAACACCACAGCTGATATTTCCTTAGGTATTTTTATTTTTTTTTTTAAGGAGTTGGAAACTTTCTCATCTTTGTCTTACAATAATGCCAGGCTTTATGAGCTTGTGTGATTTGATCCTGCAGTAGTTACACATCTCAAACTAGCTGTCACTTCACTGCATGGAGAATGGAGAATTCATGAGGCTGGATTTTAAATTTTGACCATCACACCACACCTACTTTTAAAAAATGCTTGGGCTTCTGCTAGGCTCTTAGAGACTTAGAAGTAAGGAAAATCAAAAAGCCTTGGCCTCCAAGCAGACTTGTTTTTCTTGTCCATTTAAATCAATCGTAAGAGTTACACTCTTTGGAGTAAGTGTATTGTGGCATTATAAACCTAATGACATTTAATTTTGCTAAGTATGTATCAGATCTGTAGAAATAAAGGGATAATTCACACAACTGTTACACAGAAGTGTCTCCTAAAATTGGTAGCAGTGAAGCTGAATGGAAGACCAGGTAAATTTTATCTGACATACAAGAAGGGCAGGATACTGAATCTTTTGAGTGAGACTTGATGGGAGCAGTTCCCAGACTCTTCCGTACGCTGCTTTTTGCTCCCTGTGCCTGTTCTGAAATACTACTAAGGAGAAAAATGTTATAGCAGGCATGTAGCTTGGGTAGTTTAGAATACATTTCTCTATGTAGGAGGTGCAATTTTACCTGGTCCTGCACTGAATAAACTGTTTTCAATAGATTAAAAGACTGTGTCAGTGTGATGATTGGTCTTGTTGACAGTGATATGATTGAATTTGGAAGCTCCAAAATGTTCAATTTTGATACTTATTTTTTAAGCTGACAAGATTCAGTAGCATTAATGCAATATATTGACAAAGATTTAAATATAACTTTCATTATACTTTTATTGTCTGTTGATGCTACAGCACCGTTTTTCTGTTTTTGCTAAGCCCCTTTTGCACTGTTTTTGCAAAGCCCTTTAGTTTCATCTGCCATTTCACTAATTGTGACCAGGCTGAACATGGCAGGGAGTTTGGAACTAAATGACCTTAAGGTCCATCTTTTCCAACCCTAACTAATCTGTGATTCTATGATTGCTTTTCTAGAGTTAGGGTGGAAGTTAATTTCTATTACTTGCTCTGTTTTGACTACCTATATTGTAATATCCCAGCTGTTCAGTTTTAGAAGTTTACTTATATGGAGGCAGATAGAAAAAGAATAAAATTCTTTTCCCTTCAGAATGATTGAATCTGAAGTTAAATACACAGAAATGAAGAATTTCACATAACATAGCTTTAGCGCTTATGTGCTACGCAGTTTTGGTTATCTCATTGTACAAGATAGTGACAAGAAACAGGTGATTTTAGACCAAGAGTTACTTTAAATGTGTAATTTCCATTGGGTCTTTGTTTATTTTCCTTTTAATGTGTTCAAAATAGTTACTCTTGTCTTAGAGGACATTTGAATAGTGCAACTTTGGAGGAGTTAGCTCTAGAAGTAGAAACACACATAAGAGCCAGTTGAAAAGATAACTTGAGAATTATGATGGAAATTTTAACAAAACATTTTGAGTAAGGATGCGTATGCTGGCACTTTGAAATAGGATAAAGCATTGAATCACAATAAAACCCTGTCACTGCACTGAATTTGTTGAAATTACATTAACTAAGGAAACTTCAAATAAAAAGATAAAGCTTAAAAAATGGAAGGGAACTTTTTAAGACAGTTTAAGTTTATTAAAGTTCAATCATGAACCAATTAATGTAAGAGGTACAAACTGGTTTTATTTTACTTGATAAAGTATCTAGCATTATGTTCACCCTCAGGGCACAACAGCATTGACAGCTTGCTTTGCTCACCCTAAAGCTTGCTTTTTCTCTTGCCTTTTGCAACCTCTGATTAAAGTATTTGCAGCACTAGCTTGTTTTTAACAAAATCAATTTACAAACATCTAGCAGTACAATTAGAGAAAATAAGAAAACTGGGTCAGTTTTGAGTTTAGACTTGAATGAGACTTTCAAATGCCTGTCCTATCATATTTTTCTTTGGAAGAAAAGAATTGATCTATCCTTTAACACCTACTATTAATTTTTGGTATAAATTATTTCCAGAACTGCTTTTAACACAAGACTGTTTCATTTTCCTTTAAAAATACACTTTTTATTGCGTTTTATTGTATGAAACTTCAACAAAACCAAAGATAATCTGTAGTTCTGATGGAAAATAAGTATGGGGAGGGAGAGGAAGATTTCTTATCAGCTCTAATTATCAGATTACAGTCATTCCACAATGGTTTTACTGGACTGGGAATTTGTTTCATTTGAACGTTTAATTTCTCAGGGAAAGTAGATTTTTAGTGACAACTCTGACAGACTTTTCATTAATTCTTCATTTGCTATGTCAACTTTATGTGGGAACTTTAAAGCTCAGGATAAAAACTCTTTTCTTCAGTGGTTAAAAACCAAGTTCTACTGATCGTGGTTTCATCTGCAAATGAAAATCCACCTCTACACTTTGAGCTCCTTGTTTTCCTGATGAAAGGAAGTCATAATTGTTCAACTTGAATGATAATACAGCTCAGATCTTGAAAATTTCAAATTGTTCTTTATCCTACGATACATCCACTGATGAGTTGTGTATCTTGAGGTACCCTTTTTTTTTTGTGTTTGAGTGAGATCTGTCTTTTAAAACAATAAATGTCTTAATTTACTGTGTACGGTGCTTTTTGTGTCTGTTTCCTGTCTGCTTCCTTGTGGCAGAACTACTGTATTCTCGTAGTGGAGGATACCAAGTAGATTGTTTCCTCCTTGGTGTGTAAATAGAACAAGTATGTATTGATGAACTGAAGAAGAAAGATATTTAAGAGAAGGACATGTGCCTTCATTTAATATTTGAAGGTAGGAGATGGTTTATGGATGAGAACTGTAACTGGATATGCAAAAGGTATGATGAATGGGTTCAGCCCTTAAATTTGGATTTTTACTTGCCACTTAGGATGTTGAAATAATATTACTGTAAGTTGTATTATGCATCAGTTTGAAATTTTTAATGATGAACATGCTATTTCTGGACTACAAATGGGCTTTACCTGTCAAAGGAATTATTTGCAAGGTATATAAAACAGAATATTTTGTGACATAGCCAATCTTTTTGCCATTTATGCTTTGACATAATCAGCAAATCACTGTACAGTTCATAACTTTGTTGTTTGAAAAAAATTAAGCTGCTATTTGAGACTATAAAGGAACCAATAGCAACCATATGAATTAAAATCTGACTAGAATGATACTGCAGACAGCTAATTTAGCAAATGACAGATTGGATGCGTAGGGTCAAAGATTAATAAGTGAGATTATTACAGGGTACGAAGAAGTTGTTTTTAATTAAAACCTTAGCTTTCTAAAAGACAGGTGGAATGCATGGAGAGTTTGAGTACACACAGTACTTCACGTCTATGGAATTATTGGTACCGGCTGCAGACTACAGTGCATACAGTGAAGTTTTAAATATCTATTTTTTGATAATAGTATAAAAGCACAATTATTCCTTTAAAAAAATACATGGATAAAGACAGGAGAAAGGCAGCCTGAGAGTGGACTACTTTCTGATTAAGATGGATTTTATTGTTATATATTATATACCAACCTTCAGACCTTGATAAACTGGAGTGATTGGGTATTACATTTAGGTTATTTAAACAATTTAGTTATGCCTTTAATTTCTTTCACTAGAGATGGGCAAGTTGAAATGCTTTATCTAAGATCAAGAGAAGTAAGGAGAAATCAGGCAGTTCTCAGTTAAAAAGTAATTTCTGCTCTAGAAAAGCATTATTGGTAGTTGCTACAAACTATTTCTAAGTACAGTTGTTGCAAAGTATTTCTGCATGTTTCAAAGGAAGAGCAAATTCTGATTCTGCACAGATCAGATTTGATACCTGATATTATGTATTAAAGGAGTGCATTCTGAGTACTTGGCTGATCTTTGGATAGGTTTACAAGTAATTTGTGTATATTCCCAAGTAGAGTTTGACGGGAAGTTTGCATTGATAGTAGTTTAGGATGAAATGCAATTAACAGATAATGTAATGGTTGCCAAATCAGTTACTGCAAATCTTAAGAAGTTCCGATTTAAAGAAATGCTATCATGTTAAAGACTGAAAAAATGAAATTTGTGGTCCATGATGACCATTTAATTTATTCAGGAATGTGCTAGTGATTTTTGTAAAATTATGGCACCTTGAGTGCATAGTATTCCCCAAATGCAACACTAGTATTTTCTCAAGATAATTAGGTTTTTTTAATTGGTTTCATAGTATCTCTGTCCAGTTTTTTTTCCTTCAGTTAGAGGGGGTGTGGACAAGTGAGGTTTCTCCTGTTCACCCTTTTATTCTTCTCTTCCCTTGTCTTCCAAAAGAAATGTTGAGTGCTTTTCCGAATGCCTTTTGTTGTCTTTCTGAAGTGTTTTACCCTTTACCTTTGTTTTCTTTTGTACAAGGAATACTTTCTTTTCCTCAAAGACTAAACTTGCAAATGTTCTCTAATCATTTTAGCTCTTTTCCTGATAATCTCAGCTCCAGAACAGTAGTAAAAGAGAAGTACATTAAACACAGTCCTCTTTCGTGGAGATGAGGCCCTTAGTGACACAGTTTAGTGGTGGGCTTAGCAGTCCTGCAGGGCTGGTTGGATTTATTAATGGTTTTTCCAACCTCGTTGATAATGATTGCTGCACCAAAAAACTTAAAGACACATGGGACACATCCCTCCACCCCCAAACCTACAAAGAAACTTTAAAGTAAGTCTTGAAATAATTTAAGTTTGACTTATAAGGCATTGGTATAGGTGAAGCACTGGTACAGCTGAGAAATACTTTAGACCTACTACTTGATACTCAGTAGAGCACATTCCCTTGGAAGACTGTGACCTTCCTAAACTCCTTAGTTAATAGAGGTGCCGTTTGAGCATCACAAACAATTAGAAGAAAGCATAAATATACACACTTCACGTCCTTCCACAATCTCTTCCCAAGAGAAGGTTGTATCTAGGTTAGTAATTTTTCCAGAGGAAAAGCTGAACAAAAAATGTCACCAATCAGAATGCAATGTAAAGCAGCCTTGTTTCATTGTTGTTAGTTGGCTGATGGAATAGTAGCACATTTAAATTGCTCTTACTTTGGATGCTCTGTTTTGAATGCAGGATGCAGGTGAGATTCTCTATTTTTGCGTATGTCTATACACATGCATCATGTGTACATACTGTCAACTGTATCAGCTGTTTTCTCTTAAGAGTTATCTGACACGGAATGAAGTTCGATTGCTTAGCTTCTCACTCTGCCTGCCTGCATTTAAGCCATCTTTTCTAAGTAGGGATGAATAATAAAAGGGGATTTCTGATGGAGACTTGATGCTTAATTAGGCAAATATAAGGGGGAAAAAAAAACAAACAGCCTTGAGAAATGCTAGTTTATATAACTAAAATTGTCTACAACTTACTCTTCTGAGATATATACAATATAAAAGTTGCAGAGATTCCTGTTTTTGGGATGTATTTGCTTCTTAATCATTCTCAAAGAATTATGTGTTAAAGAGGTTTATGCATCAACTCTGAGAACGGATATTCTTCACTTTATATTTGCACAGCACGTAGCCAAAAAGCAACTTTAATGTAGTTCTCAGAGTTCCATAGCCAGTGAGCCTGACTGCCACCTTCAGCCCTGGTGCTGCTGGAGGCAGGAAGGTGCTCTCCTAGAAACAGAAGTTGGTCATAGCTGGGAGGTTGAAGATAGGCTAATGTGTTGCCCTCAGAGGCAGCAGGGATGAGATTTAATCAGAATTTTAACCTTTATTCATTCTGAGTCTGCACCTGGAGTTTAGAACTCTGCTTTCTAGGCAGAGTTTCAGAAGGATGAAGGAAGAAATGCCATATGCTTCATCTTAGGGGTGGACACACCGTGGGTTGTGCCTGCATGAGCAGGCTCTGTGCCTGGGAGGTGTCTCTGACAGCTCAAATTCTTGAACCAGTCACTTGAGAAAACAGTTCAGAGAAATAATCCATGTCACTCAGATGCTTGCTCTTGTGTTTCTTTTCTTAAATGCTTCAGAAGGAAAATGGTACTAATATGTCCTATATGTGTTTTATATTTTTAAAGAGATGCCACAATAACAAACCAGCAAATACATCTTTTAGAATCTCATTATTTCTTAGGAGTCAAACGATGGTTTGTTACTAGGATGCACATGAACAATTAGAGCTTGTATTTCTTTGGCACTGGTTTAATTCACAGGTGAGTGTATCAAACTACTCAATTAAGAATCATAAATACAAATATGGAAAGAATTAAAAGCTGGACAGGTTAAGTTATACCTGTCATACACACAGCTGAACATTTGGCATAAATATTTGATGGAGGCTTGTTTGCCAAAGTTCTAAGAGTATTAGCACTGCAGCTGTTGCCTAAGGGTGTAGTTATCCTTTCACTGTGCTGGTAATAATCTCCCTTCTCTAGAGAAACATTTGTAATTAACCCTGGGTACTATTCCTAACATCCAGTCCAGTCTTTTTAAAAAAATAGGTTCTTAAGTAGGCTTCTTTGCTTAACAGTAATTTTTATCTCCTGAGAGAAGGTTATCTTGTCCTGGTGGCAAATTTGATTTGGTCTGTATTGGCTTTATGTATCTGTCAGTCTTAAAGAAGTTTTAGTAGTGGGATGTTTTCCCATGCATAGCAGGAGTAGGAAAAAGGTACTGATTGTGGATGGAGCTGGAATGCAAACACTTCAGTATCTCCTGTAATCATCAGAATTCTTTATATTATGGTAGGGGTTTTTTTAATTGATGTATCAATTTCCCGTGCAATTTTATTCCTTCTAAAGTAAATACAGAAAAATTTCCTAGTATTTTTTGTGAATTTGCAAAAATTTTCTAGAGGTGATTCCATATGTTACTAATGTTACTGTGTAGGCTAGCACTCTAACAAGAAGGGTCTTGTTTGAGCAATTCTAAAACATGCATTAAAAATGGACCCTGTGTTATGCTGTGTTTACTCTTTAAGCAATGTGAATTAGTCCTCCCTGGAATAGGAACGGTTCTGCTGGGGTTTCTTGACCTCAGTCTTTAGCCTCCAGGGTCTTGTGTGCCTGCTGTTGCCCTAGTGTTGGTGTACCACCTTGGCAGGGACCCAGAAGGTTCCCCAAGGCGCTGTGTGGGAAGAACGGTAGATTTGATTTTTATGGCTGCAATTCTCCTGGTTTTCAAATTTTAGCGCTTTAGGTGAACAAAGGATTTATTGACTGACTATGGCTGAGTGAAAGACAGCTCTTAATAAATACTGTTCTGCACTCCCAGGATTGCCTGTTGCAAGTGGAGATCAAATTGAAGGGAAGCATTCAGATAAGACTCTGAATTGCTGGGAACAGTTAGGACAGTTGTGGCTTACTCAGGTGTCTGTTTTTCCCAAAAGGCCACATGGGAGGAAAGCGTAACAAAACCAACTCTAGCTACTTTCCTGACAAGACTTTTGACATTATGGTGAAGAGAGCCTGAACAGAGATGAGATCTACTCTTTACAGTTTAGATTACTATGTATTTACCTCTGGCTGATAAAGCAAAGCTGAAGCTTTGTAACTTGGGGAGCAAGTTACAAAGTCAGGTTCTGAAGAGATGGTACCATTTGTGAGGTTCTGAGGGGAAAAAAAAGCTGCACAGCTCGGTGATGAACAGCCTGCACCTCAGTGTGTTGTCAGCATTTGAAATGCTCTAGCAAGTATATTTCTTGCTTGAATATTTTTTTCTGTGGGGTCTTTTTAGTGTAAAATGCTCCTTCCATGTAAGCTCGTTTGTGCCTTTAGCATGTATTTTGTTGTTATAACAGAAAAGACATATCATTTTTCATCCATTTTATTTAATTATTGATCCTTTCAACTTTACAAGACTTAATTAGAATTTGCTGTATTGAACACAACAAAAAAATTAAATGTGTTGAATTAGCAAATAACGGAGAATTAGTGGTAGTTTAGTGATTTAATTAACACAGCTTTATTCCAGCACACTAGTTGATGAAAGACAAGCATTGGGCCATCTGGTACTGTTTCAGGACATGTGTAAATAGAAATGCCTTACTCTGTACCTTCCTCTCGGTTGTTATTTGCATTTTGATGAATCCACTGGTTCTCCTCTTTCAGATGAAGTCCCTAAACCACTACAGGAACCCTAAAGATAAAATGCTTTTTATGTTTGTAAGGTGATTTTAGACGCTATTCTGTTTCACGGAACTCTTCAGTATTTTTAAATGTTGAATGGCACAATAAATGATCTATCCAGAAGACCTGTAGCCATCACTCCTATTCCATCTAATTAAAAGCTTCACATGTTTGCTTCGTGATGGTCAAGTTATTGTTGCAGGGTGCCGGGAGACTGGGAATGGTAGAAACTATTTTTCTTAAACTGATACATTTGTCTTGACAGTAAAAACTTCCAGGTTCTCAGTGAGTAGTAATGCAAGACACTGCACAGTCTCGGGGAGCTCCTTCCATGAGCGTGCATCATTCTGTGTTCTTCTAGTTAAATTAATAAAAAGCTTTAAAGTTATTTTAAAATAGCATAGGGTAAATATTTTGCTGTTGAAATGCGTGTTTAGGGAGCTTAAACTTCTGAATGATGGATGTTTGAAATTTTCACCTGCGTATTCCAGAATGTCACTAAAAATGCACTTGTGCTGCCTGCCAAGAATTGACCAATGACATTTGAAGTCATCTAAGTAAAAAAAAAAAAAAAAACCAAAACAAAAAAACCCCAAACAAACCCTATTTTACAACCCAACTAAACCCCCAAAAAACCAACCAAAATAATCCCAAAACAAAGAGAAGGTAATGGTCTGTTCCTGCATCCTGCAGAAAAACAAAGAAAAGCAAACATTCCCCTTTAGGATTCACTTTTCCTAGCAAGTATTTGAGATCCATGACTTGTGCTATCTACTTTATCAACTGACAAAGGTAATTGTTTGTTATCATTTAAAAAGTATCCGGATGTGAATGGAACTGAAGGACAGTAAAAGAACTGAAAGATATTTTTGTTCTTTATAATGATTTGTTTTGGCTTTCAAAAGCTTATTTATATCAATATGCTTCTTTAATCAGTAAACTACTTGTAGATATTCAGATACTCATACGTTTTCTTGAAGACCTGAGCACAAGAAGAATTAGGATGTGCTGAAGTAACTAACTCCCCTGATTATTTAAGATCTTGTGTTTTCAGAAAGACTTGATTTTAAGAGGTTGATGATTTTAGTCCTTACATGTCATCACTTTGGCTTGGAAAACTGTATACAATTTACAAATGGTAATTGATGGTATTACAACATTGTGTCCTCTAAGGAAGACCTTTTGCTCCACAGTTTACTTGATGACACATTCACAGAATCATAGAATCTTTAAGTTGAACTTTAAGATCACTGAGTCCAGCTATTAACCTGACACTGCTAAGTCCCCCACTAAACCATGTTTAAGTGACACATCTACATAACTTAAATACCTCCAGGGATGGAGACTCTACTACTTCCCTGGTGTTCCAATGCTTGACAATCCTTTTGGTGAAGAAATTTTTCCTGATACCCAGTTTAAACCTCACCTGGTGCAACTTGGGGCTATTTCCCCTTGTCCTATTGCTTGTAACTTGGGGAGCTGTTGAGAGCAGTAAGGTCTCCCCTGAGCCTCCTGTTCTCCAGGCTAAACAGCTCAGTTCACTTAGCTAGTTCTCAGATTGCTGCTCTAGGCCCTTAACCAGCTTCATTGCCCTTCTTTGGACACACCTCAGCACCTCTGTGTCTGTCTTGTAGTGAGGGGCCCAGAACTGAACACAGCATTTGAGGTGCAGCCTCACCCCAGTGTCCAGTATAGGGGGACAGTCACTTCCTTGGTCTTGCCATGCTATTAATGGTACAGCCCAGGATGCTGCTAGCCTTGGCCACCTGGGCATGCTGATGGCTCCTATTCAGCCAGCTATCAACCCAGATCAGCCAACACCCCTGGGTCCTTTTCTGCCAGGCAGCTTTCCAGCCACTCTTCCCCAAGCCTGGTGGTGGTGTGACCTAAGTGCAGGGCCAAGCACTTAGCCTTGTTAAACCTCATACAATTGGCCTCAGCATATCAGTTCAGCCCAAAAATGAGTGTTCTGTTTTGACTGGGTTTATTCCTATTACCTGATAAGTGAGAAGAGGGCTAGAAGTGCAAGTAGAAGATTAATAGTAAAATTTCTTTATGAAAGCACATAGGTGCCATTTGTGTGGTTAGAGAGTGGTCTCTTCCTGCATATTTAGCATGGTATTGGAAAAGCTGAAAGCAAGTCTGGCAGGAGCCTGAAGAATGGGACTGCCTACTGGGAAAAGACAGCTGAAAATCTCTCAGAGGGAGACTGTTAGAGACAACCAAACTTTTTTGGCTTGTCTTCAAGAACATATTATTTCCTAACTTTAACTTCATTGGTGGCTTTTTCATTTAAAATTCAGATTGCAAAGTGGCTTTATTAAAGCCTAAATATAGCTTTGAAGCTATTGCCTACTTGGTGGGAGGGAAACAGAAGTTATTTGCCTTTTGAGTCAGTGCTAATTATATTTTCCCTTGAAAACCTTTGCCATCAACTTGGTTCCGCAATTAAACAGTGCAGCTGAAAAATGTCTGCTTTCTACCCCAGAAGTCATTTGCTAAAAAAGTTCTTAAATGTGCTAATCATGTCTGCATTCTTCTCCACAGTCTGTCTTTTTCTTGCTTGTTGCATAGCGTTGTTTTAAATATCAGAATGGATGTAACATGCAGAAACAGCTTTTCATGCAGAAACAGTAAGGGTTGCTTGATGCTTGCTGCAGTTCAGTTTTTTTATTCATTTAGACTTCATCTTTTTTTTTATAACTTGGTGCCATTTAGACAAAGTAGAGCTAGCCTAAGGCAAGCACATTGGCTGTGACTGTATTAACCAAGGAGTGTGGCCCAGTGGGAGCAGTAGACCTTTATAGCAGGACAGTTTGTAGTGGGGATCTGGCCTAACTAAATATTTCAGTCATTAGCTCTTATTTGCTCTTCTATACTGAGTATCTATTCCTGTATCATCAGTAACCTTCCTGGACTGGATGTTTGATTAGTTTAACTTGACAGGAATCCTCTCCATGTGTCTCATGGTCATTTGTAGGGTGAACTGAAGCACAGTGAAAGAAGGCAGTTGGAATACTTGTTTCTGACCAAGGTGGACTGAAATGCAAATATGCTCAGAGAGAGTTGTTCCGGGAGTCAGTCTTGTGCATCCAACCACCACCAACCATTCCGTTAGTAGTTTTGAGCACAGAATTTGAAGTAAAATACCTCAAAATGCATGTTGTCTGAGTACTGAGTCCTCAGCACCTAGTGTTTTTTCTCTGCAGTTCTACTGCGCTGTCTACCTGTGTAGACACAGCAACTGGCATTCGAACAGGGAAGGTACATTTCACTTGCCTCAGCAGAGGTAATAAGAGATATCCTACATAATTTTGCATGAGTGTGGAGTCTGATGCAGGAAACGCTCAGGCTTGGTTTTCACTCTTTGTAATCGGCTTCTTCTAGCTGGATATGTGGATCTTATTGTGGTACATTAAGGGCTGTTCCTCTTCTTTCAGTAAATAAAAGTGAATACAGAACTACAGTGTGCATAATGTTTTACCCATGAATGACAGGTTATTTGGGATCTATGTGGTCAGTACTTCCCAGAAGCCACACAATTTTCCTTGATGATCACTGTTTAACTGCCATGCTTCCCTACTCATATTTAATTTCAAACTTTCCCCCCACAGTTGTAGTAATTTTAAATGTGTGACTGCAATTAGCTAAAATGGTAACTGTGAATTGAGGTTGACACACTTCTCTCAGCACCATTTTAATGGAGAATTAAATATTCTTCATCCTTTCTGAAGTCTGGATTTAGTGGATTAGCTAAGCATCAATCAGAGGTTCAGGTCTGCTTTCTATTACCTTTCCAGTCATATTGCGTTAGGCTTCTTTCACCATTTTAGCCTGGCAGCTAGACACTAAGTGGTGTGACTCGCATCTGTCATGTCTGGCTCATTCCTTCTCCTATCCCCAAGGTGATAATTCTGTCATCTTTGTAGTAATGTGTTTTGCTGCTGTTATTATTATTATTATTTGTATATATGTATTTCTATTAGACCAAATGAAAAATGAAACATCTGAAAGACTTCTTTTGTAGATGCACATTCTACCTGTGCTGTGGCCAAGAAAAAATGGAGTAGCAGGGAGACTTAGTCTTCCTAGGTTCTCTGTGCAGTCAGTCAGTAAAGAGAGGGAGAATCCATAGTGTAATTCAGTAAGAAATAACTTATTCTATGCATAACTGCACTTTAGCAGTCAGCTTAAATTGTGAGGAGAAAATAAGTATGCTGGGAAGCTACATATTTTGAATCTACTTTGGAGAAGTGTCTCGCTTTGATATTGATGGCTCTCTGCAGTTGCTTAGACAACTGTGTTGGCTGAATCGGCAGTGTGAGCACCCTACCTTTTCATGCTGAAATATTTCCATAATTTCATCTTCTAGAGGGGTGGTTTCATTTCCTTACTACATATTGGTAGTTTTCTTTTGTATTCACAACATAGAGATGTAATCTCACTGGCAAAATCTTTGACCTGGTAAATTGGTCTTTGGTATCTTTGTTTCTCCATTATGAGTGTTTGCAGATCTCTATTTCTAACCATAAGAAAAAAATGTGCTCTGTTTCTGGTGAATAATATCACATCAATAAACATTGTTAGTCACATTAAAAATTTCAGCAGGTGCAGTGCATTGCTTTCCTGGTGTAGTTATTTGGCTTACAATGCTGTTGGAATTGGGGGATATAAACTTAGAGGTAGAAGTAAACTCTGGAATTTCAGATTTTTTTGTATTATATTTAGAATACTGCTGATCTTTAGCTTCTAGAAGTTCTGTGAGGGAAAAGTAACTGAGCTTGGAGATTAACAACTAACTTTATATAGTTTTTGATGCAGAGGGTGAGGTCTTGCTATGATAAATTATTTGTAGTATGTGAGTAAGACAAACCAGATAACAAGCGGTATGGAAAGTACCTTTTATGTGGATGTGAATCCAGTTGGAAAGACTTAAAAAAAAAAAAAAAACAACCCAAAAACCCAACTAACCAACTGTTGTGGTTTAAGCTTAGTCGTAAATTAGACAAAGCATGTAGCCTGCTTGTTTTCCCCCCACAACCTGTC